>CAUYLG010048100.1:0-29936 GCA_963573385.1 Cacajao melanocephalus | reverse complement strand
ACAAGTATAATTGTGTAAAAGAAAATCATGATATCTACACACAGGATGTTAGAAGGAGTGAGAGAGAGAATTTATATGAAGTATTGTTCTGTGTCTGAAATGAGTGGTTTCACAATATGTGTTATTTCCCTTCTTCACGTCCTCCTTTCTACTAAATTCAGTCTACCATCAATTCAGGTCTCTGAATCCCACATTTGCCCATAAATCAGGGAAACCTGAAGACTCCCTGCCTGTGGTCAGCCAGTCAGCTTCCCTCAGTACCAAGATTTCGCCTCCACAAATGCTCCACTCAGTCAGGAACACAGACTACTTTTCCTCCAATACAGAGACTACAGACACCATTGCTGCCTCATTTTTCCCAATGCGGGATCTCATAATATTTAGTCCAGGCAAAGTCTTGGGGCACTCTGAAATGACAAATCCTGCTGTGTCTTTGGAGAAATTCATGTCTTAAAAAATAACCCCATGCTCACTTTGTCCTATCACTGGTAGTAAATGTACTTTGTCTCCTGTTTCCTCGCCTCTCTCCTCTTCCAGGCTTAAGCCTCTAGGATGGGGATTGGATTGTTCTCACCTCATCACTAAAAGATAAATGGTAATGCAACATAGCTTTCTTTCCCAAAAGAGAGGAAATGCTGATAAAAGATTGTGTCCAGGACCATAGAGGTCACCACCCCCATACCCCAGCCCAAGGAGAGCCTGTTCCCAAAGTGGCAGCACTCCAGAGCATCTGCCCTGCACTTACGGGGAGAGTCTCTGCCCTCAGCCACTGGGGTGCTCAGCATCACCAGCATCAAGGTCACAGCTGCTGCCCACAAGCCTCCAGGGATCTGCAGAGCCATCTTCCAAGACATAATTGGGACCAAGGAAAAAGCAGTAGTAGTCAACACAACTCAAACCTAATGGATCTTATGTACTTGCCGGAAACAATAAAAACCTCTGGATGTTTCTGTGCGTGGTAAGATTGGAGAGTCCCTAGGAAAGGAACCAATCAGTACTGGAGCTGAAGGACCTCATCTGCTTCTGGGCAGACATTTTTTCCGTGAAGATTCTCACTCCAATGCCTGGCACTGTTTCTTCTTCAAATTACACAAGATAAACATTTGAGGTGAAGATTTCCAAATAACTGAAGATTTAATGGCTTAAGGGTTTTAAGCAGCAAAAGACAAACGTGATTCAATAGTAGACATCTTACAACCTATTGCTCTTATACTTGGGATTTTTAGTAGGGCAAATTAAGTAGGGATCATATATCAGGAAAAGAAAATTGTTGTCATAGAAACGTTCATTTCTATTGTCTTAGACACTCTTGAGGAGCCTTAAGTTTTGGTGAGAAGAGCAAAGTTCTTAGAAGGAAATGATGGTGAGTTGCAGTTCCACTACTAATGTGCTTTCTGAGAGTCAACAAATTACTGAACTCCTTTTCACTCCCAGGCTTCTCTTTGCAAAATGTGGATCGTGTTTCACGCATTTTACATCTAGATCTTCACATATACAAATTTAAGATTAATATGACTTGCTTAAAATTACAAAAGACTCCTCCATTGTTATGTGCAACTATCAGGTTAATTGGAGGAACAAGAAAACAAAACAAAATGTATTTTTTAAAAAACTTGACACCCAGCCCTGCTGGCAAGTAACTCTTTATTATGCAAGAATGTATTGCATTCATGCTCTTTGAGTGAAAGTATTTGTTGACTTTTCTCTTTTAAGTTCTTCAGCTGCTTAAATCCTCCCTGAGCCATGAAACAGGTGCATCTGACATCAGTAAAGGGCAATACACAAATTTTACAGTATTCAGACAAAGTCACATTTAGTTTTGAAGACAGAGAACAAAAGCCGAGAAGAAGCATTTCCTGGGGGCTGAATTGTTTTAATGATGGAGCAAATGTTTAGAGTTACAGATTGCATTGGGCCACCCTACACATCACATCAAAAGTGGCAGAGGTACTAATGTGTTTTTATAAATAAATTTATTACTTATCAGGCTCCCGTTGCCGATGGCTAGGGGCAGTACTAACGGTTATAAAGCAATTAAAACAATGCCCAAAAACCATTACTGGTAACCCAAACCAAGACAATAAATACCTCCACCTCTCTTCTTTCCCTTCCTCCTTCTCTTCCCTATACATTAGTAAAGTAGAAGATAGGATTTAAAAGCAGAATATAAGTTTACCAGGTAAAAAGAAACAGGGAAGAGGCAGTAGCAAGTTGTTTGCAATAGTGGCACGGGAAAGCATTGAGTGACTTCAATATCCCGTATTATTCTGTGCATAGGTTTAGATCACCTGAGACTGGGAAAGTTGCCACTGGGCTTCCAGCAGCAGTGGTGTACTCAGGAGCAGGGTAACCCCAGTCTAAAGAGGGTCTCCGCTGCTGTGATGGATGAATAAAGGAGGAACACCAGACTCAGACCTACAATGGAATGGGGGGCAAGACGGAATAGGCAAAGAGGGACCTGCAGGTGCCCTAAATATCCTCTCAGTCCCCACCTCAGCGTCCCTCAGAATGGAGGCCTCTGGCCCATCTCCTCCTTCCTGTTCTAAGGGAGAAACTTCATTCAGGTTTATTCAGGGGCTAGGAGGCAAAGGCTGCGTCAAACCTAGGGATTCCCCAATCTCACAGGCCTCTTCACATAGACTTTTTTCTTTTCTTTTCCTTTCTTTTCATTTATCTTCTTTTCTTTCTTTTCTTTTTTAGGGACAGGGTCTGGCTCTGTCACCTAGGCTGTAGTACATTGGCATGATCATGGCTCACTGCAGCCTCAACCTCGTGGGCTCAAGTGATTCTCCCATCTCAGCCTCCCAAGTAGCTGGGAGTATAGGCATGCATCACCATTCTGTCAATTTTTTTAAAAAATTATTTTGTAGAAACAGGGTTTTGCTATGTTGCCTAGGTTGGTTCAAAGTTATGGCCTCAAGCAATCCTCCCACCTCAGCCTCCTAAAGTACTGGGATTATAGGTGTGAGCCACCACACCTGGTCACGCACTTTTCAACTAACAATGAAAGTGTCAGCTTAGAGCCATTTTCTGACTGGCTAAAACCTTATCTAAGGCCAGGTGTGGTAGTTCACACCTGTAATTTTCTAGCGCTTGGAGAGGCCAAGGCAGGGAGATCACTTGAGGTCAGGAGTTTGAGAGCAGCCTGGCAAACATGGTGAAAGCTCTATTAAAAACACAAAAATTAGCTGGGTGTGGTGATGCACGCCTGTAATCCCTGCTAGTCAGTAGGCTGAGGCAGGAGAATCTCTTAAACGCAGGAGACAGCGGTTGCAGTGTGAGCCAAGTTCATGCCATTGCACTCCAGCCTGGAAGACAAGAGCAAAACTGTCTTAAAAAAAAAAAAAAGCCACCTCATCTGAAAGGCTTTGGTTTGGGCTTCTCCCAGCTGTGTCCCCCTGACCCAGCCTTCTCTACAGTTCTTTGCAATGTTCCTCTCCCTGCTCCATTACTCAGGGCAGCCACTATTGGCATGGCCAGAGGAAGGCAACTCAAACAATCATCCTAATTCTGAGTGCCTCACCCGAATCACCCACCTGGCCTCAGTGGGGACACATGCACCCCATGTGGGTAGATGGGATAAAGACACTGCTATTATCCAGGGCACATCCTTTCTTCTTTCGGGTCAGAAGAAAAAGTTGTGGTCGCCTTCTTTGTGGAATCAAGGGAGAAATCACCTTCCCTGGTCAGCATCTCTTAGACTCTGTGCCTGGTCAGTGTGGTTAAATGTAAACATAGAAGTCACCCTGTCACCAGAAGGGTTATTCAGGATTCTATCCTGCAATTACTTTCAGAATCAAGAAACACTGTACATTCAGAAAGGTTCTGTGGCCCCCTTAATGCCAGTGGTAACAATTAGAAATACTGCCCCAGAATATCATTTTCCTTTAATAAAAATTTATCAAGCAATTATCTCCAAATTTTTTAAAACCTTGTGAAGCTACTTACATATTTCCCTTATATCAGCTTTTAGGTAACCAATTACATGAAATTTTCATGACACATATAAAATAGGCCCTTTCTCGTTAAACGTCTCTTTAAATGACAGTTTAGAAAATCTGAAGAAAGAGTCAAATTAGTAGCATTCAGGGGCTGGGCTCAAACAGTGCCTCCTTCAAGCAAGTGGCCGTGGGGAAACTCCATAGGGGAAGTCAGGTAAGGACTTGGAGGATGCCACAGGGTGAAAGACTAAGAGTATGAAAAAAGCTTTAGCAGGAAAATAGAAAATCAGGTGATACAAGGCATGTGGGACACTTGAGGGAAATGGGGAAGGTGGGTGATCTTGGCAAAGGAGTCCAGACCCCACCAGTCCCATGGCTTCTCATGCTGTATGGAAATGGCCCTTGAAGACAGAAGAAGACCGGGACAAAAACCCAGGCTGCCTGCTATGGACATGCTGTACAATGGAGCTTTGTTTCCTGACCTGTTTCTACAGATTTCTTCTTTTAGTCAGTCTCATCCATGCATCACCTCAGCTAGACCACTGGTGATTTCACCACCCAGAGCTAACCCACACATGTCACTCTTTGCAACATACCTGTTTGTCTCTACTTCTGGTTTTCTAGGGATGCCTAGGATATTTCCAGAGACAACTCTTCCTCTAGCTTCTAGATTTGTAGTCACCATGTTCCTTCATTCTCAGACAAACCTTAAGTAACTCTCTATGAGATCTTTATAATGTCTCCTTCTACAAATTCTTACCAGTAGAGCGAGAAACTAATATTCAGCTATATAAAAAAAATTTCAGTCCTACTTAAGCTCAGGTCCAAGTACTCAAGAATTCAAGTGTCCAACTCAGCTCAAGGTCATGGTTCATGCAAAAAAGCAACATTAGCAGTAATATTTTGGGGAGAATACTCATATCTTCAAACTGGAAAACTTAAGATATTCAATTTAAACTTTAATGACATATCAATCCATGCTTTTCAGGATGATTATTATCAAAAAGAAAAAAAATTACAAGTGTTAACAAGAATGTGGAGAAAAGGGAACATTTGCACACTGTTGGTGGGAATGTAAATTAGTACGGCCACTAAGGAAAATAGTATGAAGGTTCCTCAAAAGTTAAACTAGAACTGCCACATGATGTAGCAATCCCACTTCCAGGATACAGAAAAAGGATTTTAAATCAGTATGTTGAAAATATATCTACACTCCCATGGTCATTGCAGCATTATTCACAATAGTCAAGGTACAAAATCAACCTGTGTCATTCAGCACATGAATGTGGTATGTATACACAGTGGAATTCTATTCAGGCTTTAAAAAGAAGGAAATTCCATTGTAAGCCAAAAAGTGACTGAGGCAGGTCTCAGTCGATTAGAGGTTTGTTTTGACAACATTCAGGAGGCACCTGGGGAAGACACAAATCACAAGAACATCTGTGATCCAAGCTTTTTCCAAAAAGGGTTAAAAAAGGAGGGAGGGAGGGAGGGTAGGCAATGACACAAGTCCTTACATTCTTGTGAGTCTCTGATTAGCCTCAGTAAATCTACATTTTGCATATGAAAAGAGGGATTAGAGGAAAAAAATCACTCATGCAAAAGCAATAACCTTGTAGAATCTTCCCAAGAGATTCACTTTCTATTCTCACAGATCAACAATTTCACTCAAGTTAATTACTACAAAAGTACCTAACTTGTCGTCTGGCCTCTACTTTATAATGTCGACACTGCTTATCTGAATATTAGTTCCCTTACCTGAGAAATGAGGACATTGTCTATTCCACAGAGTAATGCCAAGGATTAAATGAAGTGGCAAATATATAGCATCTAAAATAGTTTTGAACACATAGTAGATGCTCAATAATAAGAATTTGTTATATTTTTAATATATTTTAATTCAGTAGCTTTTGGGATACAAGTGGCTTTTTGTTACCTTGTTACATGGATGAATTGCACAGTGGTGAAGTCTGGGATTTTCGTGAACCTGTAACCTGAGTAGTGTACATTGTACCCAATATGTAGATTTTTACCCTTCACCCTCCTTCCCACCCTCCCTCCGTTCTTCATCTTCATTGTCCCTTATACCATTCTCTATGCGTTTGAGTACCCATAGCTTAGTACCGACTTAGCTCCTACATATAAATGAGAACATATCGTATTTGGTTTTCCATCCCTCAATTAGAAGTTGTTAATTTTGATGGAGTCCAATTTATCTATTTTTTTATTTTCTTGCCTATGCCCTTAGTGTTATGTCCAGGAAATCACTGCCTAATCTAATGTCATGAAGATTTTCCTTTATGTTTTTTTCTAAGAGTCTTATAGTTTTAGGTTTCATATTTAGGTCTTTGCATCATTTTGAGTTCATTTTGTCTATAATGTGAGGTAAGAGTCCCATTTCATTCTTTTGTATGTGGACTTCCAGTTTTCCCAGCACCATTGTTGAAAAGGCTGTCCTTTCCCCATTTAATGGCCTTGGCACCCCTGCTGAAAATGGTTTGACCATATATGTCAGGATAATTTCCTGGTTTTGATATTGTAGTTTAGTTATGTAAGATGTTACAATTGGGAAGAACTGGATAAAGGCTATACAGAATCTTTTTGTACTTTCTTGGTGACTCCATTTGAATCTATAATTATTTCAAAATACAATGTTAAAAAAGTAAAGCCAACCAAAATAATATGTTTACCTTTTAACAAACTAATTCAATAAGATACCTAATAAAAATTACCCAATGTGAAATACAAAGAGAAAAGAGTAGGGGGAAAAACAGAACAGAGCATCCAAGAGCTGCAGTGCCATATTGAGTGGTTACATCACCTTTGTTTGTTTGTTTGTTTGTTTGTTTTGAGACAGCGTTTCACTCTGTTGCCCACGCTGCAGTGCAGTGGCTCGATCACAGCTCACTGCAGCCCCCACCCCCACCCACAACTTAACTCAGACAGTCCTCCTGCCTTAGTTTTCTGAGTAGCTGGGAATACCAGCACCATTCATGCCCACTTAACTTTTCTCTTTTTGTAGACAAAGTTTCCTTATGTTGCCCAGGCTGCTTTTTAACTCTTAGTTTCAAGCATTCTTCTCACCTCAGCCTCCCAAAGTGTTGAGATTACAGGTGTGAAACACTGTGCCTGGCCTTTTTTTTTTTTTTTTTTTAATGTACTTTTACTCATTTTCTCTCTTTGTGTTTCACTCTGGGTAATTTTACTGATCTCTTTCAAACTCACTGATTCTTCCCAGGGTTGTACCAAGTTTGCTGATGAGCTTGTCAAATGCATGCTTTATTTCTGTTAATGTATTTTTATTTTATCTCCATCTTATTCATCCTTATAATTTTCACATCTCTGCTGAAACTATCTAATCTTGCATGTTGTCTACCTTTTCTATTAGAGATTTTAGTATATTAATCACAGTTTGTGAAGCAGGTTTACTAATTACCAACATCAATGGAGGAAAGGGAGGACTTCCACGTGTGGAGAGTAGAAAAGTTCATCATTATGTCAACCACCAGGAAAAGAGGTCCAGATACTTCTTCCCACTGCATTCTGAGCTACTGTTTAGGTCCACCATGCACTTGTTACCTATTTATCTGAGTCTGGTGAAACAGAACACACTTACACAAACATTATGTGAAGCAGTTTTATTTAAAGCAATTATATTACTTACAGATCAGTATCAAGGGACAGAAGAAGCCTCAGCTCCATTATGAGTCAGTCTCCTAAAGCTCAAGAAAGCTGCCTAGGACAGATGAAGTCTTAACCGCACCAATTACTCTATTATAACCTAAAGTGTAAGTAACAGCTCAAACTCTTGATCACTTCATTCATACTACATGTTTCAAAATATAACCACAAGAAAACTTCTCCAACTGTAACTTTGCATGAACTCATGTGCTCTGTCAATCAAGAAAAATGACAAGTCTCAATTATTTTAGGAGGTTGGCTTGCCAAAGTTAAGGATGAGCCCCAGGAGACAGGTCTATGCCTTTCTCTAAAGATAATTTGGAAGGCTCTAAATTCAAGGGGGAAGGGTGGGGATATTGAGAAGTACACAATTTTCATGTAAGAAGGGGTAGGGAAAAATAGTGATTCGTGCCTTTGTCTGGCCCAGTGAATCTGATTTTTTTTTTTTTTTACATAAGATGACATAGACAAATGGGACAGAAGAAAAATATAGGGAATCTGCATTTTTACATAAGATGACATAGACAAAATGGGGAAAAGGAATAATCAGATATGCATTTGTGGCTGGGCCCGGTGGCCCAAGCCTGTAATCCTAGCACTTTGGGAGGCTGAGGCAGTCTGATCACTTGAAGTCAGGAGTTTGAAAACAGCCTGGCCAACATGGTGAAACCTCGTATCTGCTAAAAATACAAAAAAAAAAAAAATAGTAGCTAGACATGGTGGCAGGGGCCTGTAATCTCTGCTACTCGGGAGGCTGAGGCAGGAAAATCACTTGAACCCGGGAGGCAGAGGTTGCTGTGAGCCAAAATCGCACCACTGCACTCTAGCCTCGGTGACAGAGCGAGACTCTGTCTCAAAAAAACAAAAAAAGATATACATTTGTGTCTAGTGGGCAGGGGGTGACTGCACCTGTAAAGATAAGCTATCAATTTACATTGTCATGGTACAATTTTAACAAAAATACCTTAGGGTAAAGACCTTGCAGCTCACAGGGAATTTCCTTGTGGGCAAAATATGAAGCAGGCATGTAGCTTTTCATCTTGTAGCCATCTTATTTAGGAACCGAAAAGGGAGCCAGGTTCGTAACTTAGTTCCCAGATTAACTTTTCCCTTAGGCTTAATGGATTGGAGTCCCAAGATTTAATTTTCTTTCACAGTTCTAAAACTATGACCAAGTGTGCATTTCTTCCGATAGGCACTTAGCACACTGACTATGTGCCTTACATTGTCCATATGATGCTAAGAGTTTATGAGATCCATGGAGTCATAGTTTGAGCATACCAACCACAATTCATCATGCAACTAAAGTGGTACATTTGGAATCAAGCTTGAGCAGGTCTAAAAACTAGGTTGTTCTTCTGGTTTAGTGACAGAGACTACTATCCCACATGAAAATACAACAGTCTTTTAGGACTTTTATGCATGGCCATGACTATCAGTAGACACTAAAACAATCATAGTTCAAGAACAGAATAAATAATGGTATAGACTCTTCTGGAATAGTAATCTCTGTCACCTAAACAAACTAGACTAAATTCAAAGAATGAGGAGAATCAAGAATGACTTGTGAAGGAGGGAGACAAATATTAGTTACAGTCATAATGACAACTACAATAGTAGACACAGTAGCAAATTTCAATAACTTTCTTGCCTTAATCTAGTGGATCACGATTAGTCACTCTTCCTGACCTTTCTTCTGGAAGAAAAATTAAAGTATGTTAATTTTCTCAGGAAAAAAATAAGGGGCACCATATTGGACTATGGAGCTTGGAATCCTGAATCACCACCTGGAGAAAAGCTATTCACAAATCTTCAATATCCTCCTACGGCTACATTAGTGAGTTATAAACTTCTACTGTATTTCAGCCATCATACACTTTTGAGTCTATTTGTTGCAGGAGTTTGGCCTATTCTAATAATATAAAAAGAAGAAAAAATAATATAGAAAAAAATTAAATGAAAAGTAGAACAATTTTAATGGGTTTTCCTGACCTAGACTCACCTGAAGTGATTCTGATTCTTTGTTTTAGGATTAGCAGAGATGTAAGACAGAATCTCATGAAAATATTCAAGCTGGTGGATGATGCCAAATTAGCAGTTAGAGTGTGTGTCTGAAATTCAAACCACGCAAATCCTCCCTGCCCACCTCTCATCCTATCCTTTAGGGCAGAGCCTCTTTCTCACATATTGCCCCCTAAGTCTATATCAATCAAATTAATTTTCGTTATCCTGAAAACACCTATAGAAAGACTACCATGTTGAAAGTTCTGTTTAAATATGGGCACTCTGCTCTGTACTCTTTTACCAATATTACTTCAAAACTGTACAAACCTATATTATTGGCATTTATGGGAAATTATTATATTTAGATCAGTCTAAAATATTTTGTGAATCAAAACATACCATAAGAAGTTGGAAAGAAAGACTTCATTTGGATGTAAATACATGAAACTAGCAGCCCAGATACTCAAGACAAGAGGAATAAGAACTAAGTGACCACAAAGGAAATTTTTTTTTCACATGCCTGGCTTTTGCAGACAGGGAAGGTTGCTTTACCTGAAGGAAGTGGTCACTAGACCAGAATGTAACTAAATACAGGATTCTGCTTTTTATATGTATCAGGATGATGCTGGCTTCATAAAATGACTTATGGAGGAGTCCCTTTTTTTTTAATTTTTCTGTTGTTTGAAATAGTTTCAAAAGGAATGGTATCAGCTTCTCCTTGTACCTCTGGTAGAATTTGGCTGTGAATCTCTCTTGTCCTGGGTTCTTATTCATTGGTAGGCTATTAATTACTGCCTCCATTTCAGAGCTTGTTATTGGTCTATTCAGGGATTCAACTTCTTCCTCATTTAGTGTTGGGAGGGTGTATGTGTCCAGGAATTTATCCATTTCTTCTAGACTTTCTAGTTTGTTTGCATATAAGTATACTCTGGTGGTAGTTTGTATTTCTGTGGGATCAGTGGTGATCCCTTTATCATTTTTTATTGTGTCTATTTAATTTGTCTCTCTTTTCTTCTTTGTTAGTCTGGCTAGCAGTCTATCTATTTTGTTAATATTTTCAAGAAAAAAAAACAGCTCCTGCATTCATTGATTTTTTGAAGGGTTTTTTGTGTCTCTATCTTCTTCAGTTCTGCTCTGATCTTAGTTACTTCTTGTCTTCCGCTGCTTTTGAATTTGTTTGCTCTTGCTTCCCTAGTTCTTTTACTTTTGATGTTAGGGTGTTGATTTTAGATCTTTCCGAGTTTTTCCTATGGGCATTTAGTGCTGTAAATTTTCCTTTTAACACTGCTTAAGCTGTGTCCCAGAGATTCTGGTATGTTGTGTCTTTGTTCTCATTGTTCTCAAAGAACTTATTTATTTCTGTCTTAATTTTGTTATTTACCCAGTAGTCATTCAGGAGCAGATTGTTCAGTTTCCATGTAGTTGTATGGTTTTGAGTGAGTTTCTTAATCCCGAGTTCTAATTTGATTGCACGGTGGTCTCAGAGACTGCTTGTTATATTTCCATTCTTTTGCATTTGCTGAGAAGTGTTTTACTTCCAATTATGTGGTTAGTTTTAGAATAAGTGTGATGAGGTGCTGAGAAGAATGTATATTCTGTTGATTTGGGATGGAGAATTCTGTAGATGTCTATTAGGTCTGCTTGGTCTAGAGCTGAGTTCAAGTCCTGAATATCCTGCTTAATTTTCTGTCTCATTGATCTGCCTAATATTGATAGCAGGGTGTTAAAGTCTCCCACCATTATTGTGTGGAGTCTAAATCTCTTTGTAGGTCTCTAAGAACTTGCTTTATGAACCTGGGTGCTCCTGTATTGGTGCATATATATTTAGATTATTTAGCTCTTCTTGTTGCATTGATCCCTTTACCATTATGTAATGCCCTTCTTTGTCTTTTTTCATCTTTGTTGGTTTAAGGTATGTTTCATCAGAGACAAGGATTGCAAGCCCTGCTTTTTTTTTTTTTTTTTTTTTGCTTTCCATTTGCTTGGTAAATATTCCTCCATCTCTTTATTTTAAGCCTATGTGTGTCTTTGCACAGGAGATGGGTCTCCTGAATACAGCACACCAATGGGTCTTGACTCTTTATCCAATTTGTCAGTCTGTATCTTTTAATTGGGGTATTTAGCCCATTTACATTTAAAGTTAATATTGTTATGTGTGAATTTGATCTTTGCATACGATGCTAGCTGGTTATTTATCCTGTTAGTTGATACAGTTTCTTCATTGTTTCGATGATCTTTACAATTTGGTATGTTTTTGCAGTGACTAGTACTGATGGTTCCTTTCCATGTTAAGCACTTCCTTCAGGAGCTCTTGTAAGGCAGGTCTGGTGGTGACAAAATCTCTCAGCATTTGCTTGTCTATAAAGAATTTTATTTCTCCTTCACTTATGAACTTTAGTTTGCCTGGATATGAAATTGTGGGTTGAAAATTCTTTAAGAATGTTGAATATTGGCCCCCACACTCTTCTGGCTTGTAGGGTTTCTGCTAAGAGAACTGCTGTTAGTCTGATGGGCTTCCCTTTGTGGATAACCTGACCTTTCTCTCTGGCTGCGCTTAACATTTTCCCTTCATTTCAACCTTGGTGAATCTGATGATTATGTGCCTTGGTGTTGCTCTTCTTGAGGAGTATTTTTGTGGTGTTCTCTGTATTTCCTGAATTTGAGTGTTGGCCTGCCTTGCTAGGTTGGGAAAGTTCTCCTGGATAATATCCTGAAGAGTGTTTTCCAACTTGGTTCCATTCCCCCCATCACTTTCAGGTACACCAATAAAATGTGGATTTGATCTTTTCACATAGTCTCATATTCCTTGGAGGCTTTGTTCGTTTCTTTTCACTCTTTTTTCTCTAATCTTGTCTTCTTGCTTTATTTCATCGAGTTGATCTTCAATCTCTGATATCCTTTCTTCTGCTTGATTGATTCGGCTATTGATACTTGTGTATGCTTCATGAAGTTCTTGTGCTGTGTTTTTCAGCTCCATCATGTCATTTATGTTCTTCTCCAAACTGGTTATTCTAGTTAGCAATTCGTCTAAGCTTTTTTCAAGGTTCTTGGCTTCCTTGCATTGAACATGCTCCTTTAGCTCAGAGGAGTTTGTTATTACCCACCTTCTGAAGCCTACTTCTGTCAATTTGTCAAACTCATTCTCTATCAAGTTTTATTCCCTTGCTGGCAAGGAGTTGTGATCCTTTGGAGGAGAAGAGGCTTTCTGGTTTTTGGAATTTCAGCCTTTTTGTGCTGGTTTCTTCCCATCTTCGTGGATTTTTCTACCTTTGGTCTTTGATGTTGGTGACCTTCGGATGGGGTCTCTGGGTGGATGTGCTTTTTGTTGATGCTGATACTATTCCTTTCTATTTGTTAGTTTTCCTTCTAATAGTCAGGTCTCTCTGCTGCAGGTCTGCTGGAGTTTGCTGGAGCTCCACTCCAGACCCTGTTTGCCTAGGTATCACCAGCGGAGGCTGCAGAACAGCAAAGATTGCTGCCTGTTCCTTTCTCTGGAAGCTTCGTCCCAGAGGGGCACCTTCCAGATGCCAGCCAGAACTCTCCTGTATGAGGTGTCTGTTGGCCCCTACTGGGAGGTATCTTCCAGTCAGGATACACAGTGGTTAGGGGCCTGCTTGAGGAGGCAGTCTGTCCCTTATCAGAGCTCGAATGCTGTACTGGGAGATCACTGCTCTCTTCAGAGCTGTCAGGCAGGGACGTTTAAATCTCCTGAAGCTGCATCCACAGCTGCTCCTTCTCCTAGGTGGTCTGTCCCAGGAAGATGGGGTTTTATCTATAAGTCCCTGACTGGGGCTGCTGCCTTTTTTTCAGAGATGCCCTGGCCAGAGAGGAGGAATCTAGAGAGGCAGTCTGGCCACAGTGGCCTTGCTGAGCTGAGGTGTGCTCCACCCAGTTCGAACTTCCCAGTGGCTTTGTTTGCAGTATGAGGGTAAAACAGCCTACTCAAGCCTAAGCAATGGCGGACGCCCCTCCTCCACCAAGCTTAAGCATCACAGGTTGACTTTAGACTGCTGTGCTGGCCACAAAAATTTCAAGCCAGTGGATCTTAGCTTGCTGGGCTCCATGGGGGTGGGATCTGCCAAGCCAGACCACTTGTCTTCTTGGCTTCAGCCCCCTTTCCAGGAGAGTGAATGGTTCTGTCTCACTGGCATTCCAGGTACCACTGGGGTATGAAAAAAAAAAAACTCCTGCGGCTAGCTCAGTGTCTTCCCAAATGGCCACCCAGTCTTGTGCTTGAAACACAGGGCCCTGGTGGTGTAGGAACCAGAGGGAATCTCCTGGTCTGCAGGTTGTGAAGACTGTGGGAAAAGTGCAGTATCTGGGCTGGAGTGCACCATTCCTCCCAGTACAATCTCTCATGGTTTCCCTTGTCTAGGAGAGGGAAATCCCCTGACCCCTTGTGCTCCCCGAGTGAGGCAATGCCTCATCCTGCTTCAGCTCACCCTCCATGGGCTGCATCCACTTTCCAACCAGTCCCAGTGAGATGAACCGGGTCCCTCAGTTGGAAAGGCAGAAATCGCCCGCCTTCTGCATCAGTCTCACTGGGAGCTGCAGACCAGAGCTGTTTCTATTCAGCCATCTTGCCAGCAAATCCGTAGTTGTATGTTTTGAAGAAATGGTCTATTTCAACTAAATCATGAATTCATGTGTTGTATTAGAGTTCTTTAGAAAAACAGAACCAACATGACTGTGCGTGTGTGTATGTGTGTGTGTGTAGAGAGAGAGAGAGAGAAGTATAAAGAAAAGATTTATTAGAGGAATTGGCTCATGTGATTATGGAGGCCAAGAAGTCCCATAATATGCTGTATGCAAGCTGCATACCCAGGAAAGCCAGTAATTCTGTCTGAGGCCAAAGGCCTGAGAACCAAGGTGACCACTGGTGTTAAGTGCCAGAGTCCAAAAGTCTGAGAATCAGGAGTGCTAATGTCTAAGGGCAGGAGAAAATAGGTGGCACATTTTCTCTCATGAAGAGAAAAAAAATTGCCCTTTTTTCATACTTTTGTTCTATTTGGTCCCTTAGTGGCACTCACATTGATGAGGCTCTTTAGTCAGTTCTGCTGATTCAAATTCTAATCTCATCTGGAAACACCCTCTCAGACATACCCAGACATAATGTCTTACCAGCTATCTGGGTATCCCTCAACCCAGTTAAGTTGACACATAAAATTAACCATCATATTTGTGTAGAGTTGGTCATAGAATTCCTTTATTATCCTTTTTATGTCTGCATGATGGGTAGTGATTTTCTGTTTCATTCCTAACATTGGTAATATGTGTCTTCTCTCTTATTTTCCATCCACTGCATTTTTGTCTAAATATTCTAATCACTTGTCTGCCAGTGCCCTAATCTACACTTGATTTGTGTTCAACTTGCTATAGTTAAGTATTAACTTCTTTTTTTTTTTTTTTTTGAGATGGTGTCTTGCTCTGTCACCAGGCTGGAGTGCAGTGGTATGATCTTGACTCACTGTAACCTCTGTCTCCTGGGTTCAAGTGATTCTCCTGCCTCAGCCTCCTGAGTAGCTGGGACTATAGGTGCATGCCACTATGCCCAGTTAATTTTTGTGTTTTTAGTAGAGATCGGGTTTCACCATGTTGGCCAGGATGGTCTTGATCTCTTGACCTCGTGATCACTGCCTTGGCCTCCCAAAGTACTGGGATTACAGGTGTGAGCCACTGTATTAACTTCTTAATTGTAATTAATGTGTTTTTCAGTTCAACATCAACATTTGATTATTTCTGTGGACTCTAGTTCTCTGGTAAATTCTCTATCTTTACTAACTGGCCCATCAGTGAATTTGTTTCTATTGTCTGTACTTTCTCTTGGTTCTGTTTCTTAGTATAATTGATAATTTCTTAATTCAATGCCTGATAGCATGTATGAAAATTATAAAGATTATTTTCTCCAGAGGAGATTCAGTTTTACTTCTGGCAGGAAAGATTAAGATTAAGGAAAGATTAAGGAAAGATCTAAATCCAATCATGGGTTGAAGTAATTTGAGGCTGGGTTGAAATTTTTATAAGAATGTGTCTGTTAAGCTGGGCATGGTGGCAAGGGTTTGTAGCCCCAGCTGCTTGGGAGACTTAGGAGGGAGAGTCACACGACCCCCGGAGTTTGAAGCTGTAGTGCATTATTATCATGACTGTGAATATTTCCCGCTGTACTCCAGCCTGGGAAACACAGTGGAACCGATCTCTTAAAGAAAGAATTGGTCTATTTCTTACTCTTTCTGTGAGGGTATCACCCTTCTTGAGCCCACAGAGAGCCTGAGGATTTACTAAAATACCTCTACCATTTACAAATCCATAAAGGCCTCAAAGAAAAAAAGAATGTAGAATGTTGGACTCTTCTTAGAGCATTCCCATTCTTCTCAAATGTTGATACTTTTCTTAGCTCTCTAATATCATTAATGAGGTGATATTTTTTAATGTTTTTTAGTTAGCTTCTGTGCTTTCCAGAGGAAGGCTTTGTCTGCTGTTAAGATTACCAAAGCTATAAGTGAAAACACTCATAAATCAGTTTAAGATAGATAAGTAAGCTGAGAGAGTCTATGTTTGCTCAGTGAAATAGTAGTTTATAGGCTATAAAGTGACACAACTTGGAATGTAATGATGGAGTAAAGTGCTGGAGGGAACAGCAAATTATAGGAAGTAGTCATTATGGGAAAATTGAAGGGGACGAGAAGTAAAATTATTTGTTCCTCTTCCCTGGCATGTATTATAGGTGATCTGTATTGTGGACACACTGACCAATATTGTTTTCTCATCCTAGGTGACCTACTGAGGTACTTGAGGGAAACAAAAGATTGTATTCGTTTATGTATCGTTGCACTTTCTATTGAGTCAAAGCCAAACATAGTAGTACTTACTGCTCTGTTCAACAATGAAGCATATCATTCACCATCTGCGGCTCTGGCAGTGTTAGACAACGTTCTTTTCAAGTCACTTTCTGGGGCTGATGCTTCCTTAACAGTCTCCAATAAACCTCAGCCACCCCCTGATGGTAAAGACAATGAAGAGTATGTTATTCTTTTCATTAGAATTCAGTTTTACTCTTTAACTATGTTCTTTCCACCTTATCTGATTACATTTATATGATTAAAAATAGCTATTAATTGATATCTATATTTTCTGCTATGTTGATTTTCTGATATGTCTTCTTTTGTAGGCCTATGCATGGACAACAATTGGCCTTAGCTTTACAATTTGGCATGGCTCTTCTCATTAGTGGCTTTTGTCTCCTGACAGTGACTGAGAGAACCACTAAGGCAAAGCACATTCAGTTTGTGAGTGGCGTCTCTGTCATTGTGTACTGGCTTTCTGCCCTATTGTGGGATTTCATCATCTTCTTTGTTACCTGTTTCTTAATAATGGTGAGTGTGAAATAAAGTTTCTTGAGGGTTTATTTTCCTTTTGTACCTCATGGAAAATTCCTATTCTAATGGTTATGACATCTAGCTCTTGTTAATAAACCATCCTTGCTTATTAACTTGGGAAACACATTGCAAATCTCTCATGGTAGAAACTTTGCCATATTATTAATTTAAAAAGTAACTTCTTTACATAAAAAAAGAGATACAGACTAATGGAAAAAAATAGAGTACCGAAATAAACTCATGCATTTACCATCAGTTAATTTTTTACAAAGGTGACAAGAACACAAAATGGGGAAAGAACAGTCTCTTCAATACATTGTGTTGAAAATTCTGAATATCCACATGCAAGAGAATCCATTTAGACCCTTATTTTATACCATATACAGATATCAACTTAAAATATAATAAAGACTTATATGTAAGTCCTGAAGCTATAAAGCTACTAGAAGAAAACATAGGGGAAACGTTATTTTTTATGACCCCAAAAGCACAGGCAACAAAAGCAAAAATAGACAGCTGGGATTACATCAAACTAAAAAGCTTCTGCACAGCAAAGGAAACAATCAGTAGAGTCAAGAGAAAAATCTACAGAATGAGAGGAAATATTTATAAATCATACATCTTAAAAGGGGTTAATATCCAAAATATATAAGGAACTCTTACAACTCAATAGCAAAAAATAATAATAACTCAATTCAAAAATGGGCAAAGGAATTGAATAGATTTTTCTGTAAAGAAGATATAAATGTTCAACAGGTATATAAACATTTGCTCAATTTTGCTAGTTAACAGGGAAATGCAAATCAAAACCATGAGATAATCACCTCACACCTATTAGGATGACATTTTCTTAAAAAGATTTTTTAAAAGATAACTAGTATTGATAAAGTTTGTACAAATTGGAGCCCTTGCCAACTGTTGGTGGAAATGCAAAATGGTGCCCCTGCTATAAAAAACAATGTGGAGGTTCCTCAAAATATTAAAAATAGAACTACCATATTATCAAACAACCCCATTTCTGGGTATTTATCAAAAAGAGTTCAAATCAGGATCTCAAAGATCTACCATCACTTCTATATTCACTGAACACTACTCACAATAACTAAAATGTGAAAAAAAAAAAAAGCCTAAACACCAATCAGCAGATGAATGGATAAAGAAAATTTGGTATACACATACAATGGAATATTATTCAGCCTTAAAAAAATAAGATGATTCTGGCTGGGCATGGTGGCTCACTCCTATAATCCCAACACTTTGGGAGGCCGAAATGGGTGGATCACCTGAGGTCAGAGTTCGAGACCAGCCTGGCCAACACAATCTGAAACCCTTCCAATACTAAAAAAAAAAAAAAAAAAAAAAAAAAATTAGCTGGCCATGGTGGCGCATGCCTGTAGTCCCAGCTGCTTGGGAAACTGAGGCAGGAGAATCACTTGAACCCAGGAGGTGGAAGTTGCAGTGAGTCGAGATCACATCATTGCACTCCAGCCTGGGTGACAAATGAGACTATCTCTCAAAAAACAACAAGCAAACAAAAATAAGATGATTCTGATATTTGCTACAATATGGATGAATCTTGAGGACATTATGCTAAGTAAAATAAAGAAGCAACAAAAAGCCAAATACTTCATGATTCCACGCACATGAGATATCTAACGTGGTCAAACTTATAAAATCAAATAGTTGAATGGTGGTTGCTAGGGGCTTGGAGAATAGGATAATGGAAAGTTACTGATAAGTGAGCATAAAGTTTCACTTAAACAAGATAAGTAAGCCTTAGAGATTTATAGGAAAAGATTGTGCCTACAGTTAATAATCATATATTTTACACTTAAAAATGTATTAAGAACGTAAATCATATGTTAAATGTTCTTTCCACAATAAAAGAAAATAAGGCATAATTATACATTCCCAAATTAAAAAAAAAAACTAATAGTTTGTTGCTAGCAGGCATGCCCTACAAGAAATTCTGAAGGGAATTCTTCTGTCTGAAATGAGAGGACATAGACTGTAACTCAAATCCAAATGAAGAAATGAAGAATACCAAAAAAGTTAAAACATAGGTAAATGTAAAATGCAGTATTAATATGTTTTTGTTTATAACTCTTATATTTTTTAATTTAAAAGTCATCTGTGTAAAGCAATAATTATATATCTATGATGATGGACACACAATGTATAAAGATGTCATTTGTGATAATAGCATACAAGACAGAGAAGTCAGCTATATAGGTACAAAATATTTGTATTATATTAAAATTAAGTTGATATTATTCTAAATTATATTGTTATAAAATGGATGTTTATTTTAATCTCCAACCACTAAAATAGCAACCCAACTATGTGTAATCTTAAAATACAATAGAATTAAATGGCACTCTCAGAAATATATATTAAACACAAATGGCAGAATGGATAAATAGAAAAATATGAACAATGTAGGTTGGGCAAGGTGGCTCACGCTTGTAATCCCAGCACTTTGGGAGGCTGAGGTGGGCGGACCATGAGGTCAAGAGATCGAGACCATCCTGGCCAACACAGTGAAACCCCATCTCTACTAAAAATACAAAAATTAGCTGGGTGTGGTGGTACAAGCCTGTAGTCCCAGCTACTTGGGAGGCTGAGACAGGAGAATTGCTTGAACCTGGGAGGTGGAGGTTGCAGTGAATCGAGATTGTGCCACTGCACTCCAGCCTGGTGCCTGGCAACAGAGCAAGACTCTGTCTCAAAAATTAAAAAAAAAGTTGTAATACATAACAAATGACAGTAGTACTTATAAGTAAGTACATTAAATGTAAATGGATTAAACTCAAAAGTCAGAGGTTAGTAGAATGATTCCAAAAATGTAATCTAACTCTATGGTGTCTACAAGAGACTCACTCCAGGTTCATTGACACAAATAGTTTGAAAATAAAATGCTGAAAGATTTTCTTTAAAAGAGAACTAGTATAGCTTTAATAATATCATTCAAAACAGACTTTTAGAAAAAATCATTAGGATAAAAAAAAAGTAAAATGTTTCAGCTGTTGTGGAAAACAGTTTTGTGGTTCTTCAAAAATTAAACATATAATTACCATATGATTCAGCAGTTAGACTCCTAGATTTATACCTAGGAGAACTGCAAACATCAATTTTTTAAATGCTTGAAAATGAAAGTCCCAAATATTCATGAATGAATAAATAAAATATGGTATATCATTACAATGGAATATTACTTAACTATAGTCAGGAATGAAATGCTGATACCTGCTACAGCTTGCTTGAACCTTGAAAAATTATGCTAACTGATATAAGCTAGGCACAAAAGGCCATATGTTGTATGATTCCATTTAATTAAAATGTCCAAAATAGGCAAATTCATAGATTCAGAAAGCAGATTAATAATGCCAGGAATACTGGATACTTTTACAGGGATTGGAGGAGTTTCTGATAGGTTTCTGTGAGTACTGGCATTGTGGTAGTTTCCCAGGGAATTGCTTTGTGATAATTCATTTATGTTATATGTACTTTTCTGAATATGTGGTATATTTTATAAAAAAGTGGTAAAAATATTTACTTGAAAATTTTGTTTGCATTTTCATTTATAGATTAAGTTGGGTAGAATCTAAATATTCACAGTGCATGATTCTCTTGTCCAAGAGCAACTATGTTGCTTACTTATCCAACAAGGAATTCACCTTTTCTATGAAATAGGTTATGATTTGTGACATTGACGGATCATAAGACTTTGAACACAGAAATTCCTAGGTTACTCTTTTATTTGATTTCTTCATTTTATTTATTCTTTTAGGTTTACAGTATGCTTAGTCAGAAACAAAATAATTATAGCTGCAGGAACTGGATTCATCTATTACCTGCACATCTTCTCTATTGCTTTTGCTGCCACCACCAAGAACATCAGTCAATATAAGGATTATTCTTAGCTTAATCTTACTATTTACTTGTTGCTTGTCTTGCTACATAATCATGTCATTGCCCAAAGGAACCATTTTGTCATTTGTGGAGAAATGTTAACTATTAACTAATGAGATATAAATTTCCAGAAATTTATTCCTTTTCACTGCTATATGTTCCTCTCCACCACCACATTTATTTTAATTTATTTTAATTTTGTGTTTCACAAATTTGTGTTTCACAAGAGATAACCTCATGCCCTTGGGATAAGGTTTTTGTTTTTTGTTTTTGAGATAGAGTTTCACTCTATCACCCAGGCTGGAGTGCACTGGCACAATCACAGCTCACTGCACCCCGGCCCCTGAGCCTCAGCCTCCCAGAGTGCTGGGATTATAGGCATAAGCCACCATGCCCAGACCCAGAGCTAAAGTTTTTGTTTTGTTTGTTTTGTTTTGTTGATTATTCTGCTTTAAGTTCTGGGATATATGTGCAGAACATGCAGGTTTGTTACATAGGTATACATGTGGCATGGTGGTTTGCTGTACCTATCAACCCATCATCTAGGTTTTAAGCTCTACTAGAGAGGCCCCATGTTTGATGTTCCCCTCCCTGTGTCCATGTGTTCTCATTGTTCAGTTCCTACTTATGAGTGAGAACATGTGGTGTTTGGTTTTCTGTTCTTGTGTTAATTTGCTGAGAATTGTGGCTTCTAGATTCATCCATGTTTCTGCAAAGGACATGAACTCATTCCTTTTTATGCTGTATAGTATTCCATGGTGTATATATGCCACATTTTCTTTATCTAGTCTATCATTGATGGGCGTTTGGGTTGGTTCCAGTTCTTTGCTATTGTAAATAGTGCCACAATAAACACACATGTGCATGTGTCTTTAGAGTAGAATGATTTATAATCCTTTGGGTATATACCCAGCAATGGTATTGCTGAGTCAAATGGTATTTCTGGTTCTAAATCCTTGAGGAATCACCACACTATCTTCCAGAATGGTTGAACTAATTTACGCTCCCACCAACAGTGTAAAAGCCTTCCTATTTCTCCACAGCCTTGCCAGCATCTGTTGTTTCCTGACTTTTTAATAATCACCATTCTAACTGGCATGAGATGGTATCTCATTGTGGTTTTGATTTGCATTTCTCTAATGACCAGTGATGTTTTATTTTAAGAGGCAGATTGACTTAATTAATGACTAGTTCCATGCCAAATAAAGACAGGACTTGTTATTTCCTTCTCTAAATGTTTTGGCTTGGTTTCTTTTTGCACTTGCCCTTCACTTTACCTTTATCTCTGTACCCTTTGTGTTTCAGGGAGTGATAAAATACTGCAAATTTGATATTTATGTCATGGATTACCACATTCTGGAAACCATGCTGATCTTCACGCTGTATGGCTGGTCTGCCATTCCCTTTGTGTACCTGATAAGCTTTGTGTTTTCTGGAAGTACTTCTGCCTACATCAAGCTTCTCCTACTCAACTACTTTTCAGGCACTTTGGGTTTCCTCATAGGCGATATATTAGAAGACAGTAAGTGGGAAGTTTCGCAAAATTTCACTTTCTTCAGAAGGCAGCAGTAAATAAGTAAGGAGTAATGGACCTACAGATATCTAAAAACATTTTCAGACAACTAAGTTCTAGGTTTTAGAGGAAATTCTGTATTTAATATATAGCAATAAACTTACTTTGACTACCTGTGATATTCTAGGCATTGTGCTGCCAGATCTGTAAGAGTTAAAGAGGAAAGAAACACAAAAAGCGACTCAATAGTCAAAGGCAGATTTATTTTGGAGAGTAAACCTGAGAGGGACTTCTGGCTTGTTTCGATCAGGAACGTTTTCTTACAGACTAAGAGTATTTATTGGTTTTAGAGTGAGAGAGCTTATCACAGGCTTGGAATATTTTATGAAGGGGAGAAGTTTATTGTGGGGTTGGAATGTCTCTGGTTGGAGGGGAGGTTATCTTGGGGCTGACATATCTCTGGTTGGAAGGGAGGTTATCTCAGGGATGGTATGTCTCTGGTCAGGGAGGGGTTTATCTTATGGTTAGAATGTTTCTGGTCAGAGACGTTATTTGTGGTTTATGGTTATGCTGCTGTTAGCCATGAGACTGATGCCATTGAGATTTAGGCAGTTTGATCAAGGCACTTTAAAATGGTGGTGCTTTTCCAAGATGGCCATGCTCCTGCTATGTCAAGATCTAGAATCCTCTTGTTGAAATGATGGGACCCAACCTGAACTACAGGTCCTCTCTAACCCCACCTCCTGTATCTCTATCACGTGAATCAAGGAATCAGTTTTGCAACTGATTTTGGAAATTTTAGGAGTATTTGTCACTGAGAATCATTTGTCATAGAGAGAGAACAAAGAAGTAGCTTTATTTTTAGGAAAAAAAAGGCCTTAGAAAGTTATAGAAAATTATATCTCAAATAAATTAGGGTTATCCATTTGGCTCTTAAGAGTGAAGTGCAGAGAGAGAAAAGAGTGAAGAAGAACCTCGAGCTCTTTGTGAGATAACTAGCTGTTCCATTTACAAGAACCTTAGCCTACTAACAAGATGTTCCAGAAAGAAGAAAAACTCTATTCACCTAACATACACATAACTAAGCCAAATGATGGAACAGGATTCTCCGGTGATAGTTCCCCTACAGAACCATCAATTTGAATAACTAGTCACACACATACACACAAAAAATACCATCAGAAGAACTAAAGAAATCAGGTGAGAGATCATAGTATCTTATTATAGCACAATAATAAGAAAACAACACATTGATGAGGGTAGGAAGGATGGTTTTTCATTATCCACATCTCCTCTCCCTGAAGCTCGGACAACCAAAGTGAAGAAAGATACCATTAGCTTGAGGGAAAAACAGATAAGTAAAATTATGACTTTGTCTTAAGCCTTAATAGCATGTCTGCTACAGTAAAACTCAGCACTGGACAGACCTCTGCTGTCCCTAAATCAAGGTCAGTACCTTCAAATTGGGCAAACCTGCATCAGCACTAGGTAAGAACCCATAATCCCTGCAAAGTGGACTTGATCTCCAGTCTGCATCATCACCAGCCAACTAAGTAATCTTGAGCTCTGGACAGCTCTTGGTGGCAGGCAAGCCTCAGTGTCCATCACCTTCTGGCATGCCCCAGAGCTACATCAGCCTTAGAAGCCATGATGTTCCAGCCTGGCACTATGTTGGCCATGGTGGTCAGGGCTTAGAATGCCTTCTAGTTTTCAGTGGCCTCAGCAATCTCAGACTTAGGGACCACCCTTAGATGGACTGCCCAGAATCTCTGGACAGGATTACTGTTGAAGTATGTTCCCAGATGAAGCCAGTCTATGAAGACTAGAATAAATACTTCTTCAAATGTGCAGACCTGCAACAACAAGGATCATGAATAATCTGGTAAACATGACATCACCAAATGTCCCACTCACACAAAGACCAGCAAACTGAAGCCCTCTCACTTGAGATTTTTGCAGCCAGAACAGCAGTCCAAGCTTGACCTGGGACAGTAAAGCTAAGTGGGGCGGGGAAGGGTGTCTGCCATTGCAAAGGCAGGTCTGACCTCACCTGTGTAAACAAAAGCCAGAGGAAGCCTACACAGCAGCTGGGCTGAAACTGAGGCAGTCCAGCAGCACCTCTGCTGGCAGACAAGGGACAGACTGCCTCTTCAAGCAGCTCCCTGATCCCTGAATAACCAATAAAATGCCACATACAGGAAGAGCTCAGGCGGACACGTGGCAGATATCTTTCCAGGATGAAGCTACCAGAGGGAAGATCAGGCAGCAATCCTTGCTGCTCCACAGCCCCCATGGGTGATTCCCAGTCAAGCAAGGTCTGAAGTGGACCTCCAACAGTTCTACAGCAGAGGAGCCTGTTAGAAGGAAAACTAAAAAGCAAAAAGAAATACCTTCAACATCAACAGAAAGGATGTCCACTCAGAGACCCCATCCAAAATCATCAACTTCAAAGGTCAAGGGTAGATAAACCCATAAAGATGGGAAGAAACCAGCAAAGAAAGGATGAAATCATTGAAGACCAGAATGCCTCTCCTCCTCCCAGGGATCACAACTCCTCACCAGCAAGGGAACAAAACAGGATGGAGAATGAGCTTGACAAATTGACAGAAGCAGGCTTCAGAGGGCGAGTAATAACAAACTTCTCTGAGTTACAGAAACGTTCTAACCCAATGCAAAGAAACTAAAAATCTTGAAAAAAGGTTAGTTGAAATGCTAACTAGAATAACCAGCTTAGAGAAGAACATAAACGACTTAATGGAGCTGAAAAACACAGTACAAGAACTTCACAAAGCATACACAAGTTTCAGTAGCCAAATCGATCAAGCAGAAGAAAGGATATCAGAGATTGAAGATCAACTCAATGAAATAAAATGAGAAGGCAAGATTAGAGAAAAAAGAGTGAAAAGAAATGAACAAAGCCTCCAGGAAATATGGGATTATGTGAAAAGACCTAATCTACACTTGATCGGTGTACCTGAATGTGATGGGGAGAATGAATCCAAGCTGGAAAACACTCTTCAAGATATTATCCAGGAGAACTTCCCCAACCTGGCAAGGCAGGCAAACATTCACATCCAGGAAATACAGAGAACACCACAAAGATACTCCTCAAGAAGAGCAACCCCAAGGCACATAATTGTCAGATTCACCAGGGTGAAATGAAGGAAAAAATGCTAAAGGCAGTCAGAAAGGTCAGGTCACCCACAAAGGGAAGCCCATCAGACTCACAGCAGAAACCCTACAAGCCGGAAGAGAGTGGGAACCAATATTCAACACCCTTAAAGAAAAGAACTTTCAACCCAGAATTTTATATCCAGCCAAACTAAGCTTCATACGTGAAAGAGAAATAAAATCCTTTATGGACAAGCAAGTGCTGAGAGATTTCGTTGCCACCAGGCCTGCCTTACAAGAGCTCCTGAACAACCAGTACCAGC
The DNA here is from genome assembly GCA_963573385.1 of Cacajao melanocephalus. NCBI lineage: Eukaryota > Metazoa > Chordata > Mammalia > Primates > Pitheciidae > Cacajao > Cacajao melanocephalus. The sequence goes on along the minus strand of CAUYLG010048100.1, from coordinate 4,075 downwards.
CACTGCAAAAACGTACCGAATGGTAAAGATCAACAATGCAATGAAGAAACTGCATCAACTAATGGGCAAAGCAACCAGCCAGTAACAAAATGGCAGGATCCAATTCACATATAACAATATTAACATTAAATGTAAATGGCCTAAATGTCCCAATCAAAAGGCACAGACTGGCAAACTGGATAAAAAGCCAAAACCATCAGTGTGCTGTATTCAGGAGACCCATCTCACATGCAAAGACACACACAGACGCAAAATAAAGGGATGGAATATTTACCAAGCATATGGAGAGCAAAAAAAAGCAGGAGTTGCAATCCTAGTCTCTGATAAAAATGGACTTTAAACAAAGATCAAAAGAGACAAAGAAGGGCATTATATACTTGTAAAGGGTTCAATGCAACAAGAAGAGCTAACTAGCCTAAATATATATTCACCCAATACAGAGTGCCCAGATACATGAAGCAAGTTCTTAATGACCTACAAAGAGACTTAGACTCTCACACAATAATAGTGGGAGACTTCAACACTCCGCTGGCAATATCAGACACATCAACGAGACAGAAAATCAACAAGGATATCCAGGACTTGAATGTAGATCTGGACCAAGCAGACCTAATAAACATCTACAGAACTCTCCACCCCAAATCCACAGAATATACATTCTTCTCAGCACTACATCACACTTACTCTAAAATCAACCACATAATTGGAAGTAAATCACTCCTCTGCAAATGGAAAAGAATGGAAATAACAAACAGCCTCTCAGACCACAGTGCAATCAAATTAGAACTTAGGATTAAGAAACTCATGCAAAACCACACAACTACATGGAAACTGAACAACCTGCCCCTGAATGACAACTGGATAAAAATGAAATGAAGGCAGAAATAAAGATGTTCTTTGAAACCAATGAGAATGAAGACACAACATACCAGAATCTCTGGGACACGTTTAAAGCAGTGTCTAGAGGGAAATTTATAGCAATAAATGACGACATGAGAAGGGAGGAAAGATCTAAAATCAACACCCTATCATCAAAATTTAAAGAGCTAGAGAAGCAAGATCAAAAAAACTCAAAAGCTAGCAGATGACAAAAAATAACTAAGAGCAGAACTGAAGGAGAAGAGACAGAAAAAAATCCTTCAAAAAACTCAATAAATCCAGGAGGTGGTTTTTTGAAAAGATTGACAATATAGGCAGACTGCTAACCAGACTAATAAAAAAGAAAAGAGAAAAGAATCAAATAGATGCAATAAAAAATGATAAAGGGAATATCACCACCAATTCCGCAGAAAAACAACTACCATCAGAGATTACTACAAACAACTCAATGCACATAAACCAGTAAATCTGGAAGAAATCGATAAATTCCTGGACACTTGCACCCTCACAAGACTAGGAAGAAGTTGAAACCCTGAGTAGACCAATAACGAGGTCTGAAGTTGAGGCAGCAATTAATAGCCTACCAATCAAACAAAGTCCAGGTCCAGATGGGTTCACAGCCAAATTCTACCAGACATACAAAGAGGAGCTGGTATCATTCCTTCTGAAACTATGCCAAATGAAACAAAAAGAGGGAGTCCTCCCTAACTGATTTTATGAGACCAACATCATCCTGATACCAAAACCTGGCAGAGACACAAATAAAAAAGAAAACTTCAGGCTAATATTGAAGATTTTTGCCTGATGAACATCGATGCAAAAATCTTCAATAAAATACTGGCAAACTGAATGCAACAGCACTTAAAAATGCTTATCTATCACGATCAGGTAGGCTTCATCCCAGAGATGCAAGGCTGGTTCAACATATGCACATCTATAAATGTAATCCATCACATAAACAGAAAACCAAAGACAAAAACCACATGATTATCTCAATAGGTGCAGAGAAGGCCTTTGACAAAATTCAACAGCAGTTTATGCTAAAAACCCTCAATAAACTAGGTATCAATGGAATGTATCGCAAAATAATAAAAGCTATTTACGATAAACCCACAGCCAATATCATACTGAGCAGGCAAAAACTGGAAGTATTCCCTTTGAAAACTGGCAAGGATGCCCTGTCTCACCACTCCTGTTCAATATAGTATTGGAATTTCTAGCCAGACTAATCAGGCAAGAAAAAGAAATAAAAGGTATTCAATTAGGAAAAGAGGAAGTCAAGTTGTCTTTATTTGCAGATGACATGATTGTACATTTAGAAGACCCCATTGTTTCAGCCCAAAATCTCCTTAAATGGATAAGCAACTTCAGCAAAGTTTCAGGATACAAAATCAATGTGCAGAAATCACAGGCATTCCTATACACCACTAACAGACAAAGAGAAAGCCAAATCATGAGTGAACTCTCATTTACAATTGCTACAAAGAGAATAAAATACCTAGGAATATAACCAGCAAAGGATGTAAAGGATCTCTTCAAGAACTACAAACCACTGCTAAAGGAGATAAGAGAGGATACAGATGGAAAAACATTCCATGCTCATGGTTAGGAAGAATCAATATTCTGAAAATGGCCATATTGCCCAAAGTAATTTATAGACTCAACACTCCCCATCAAGCTACCATTGACCTTCTTCACAGAACTGGAAAAAAATCACTTTAAACTTCATATGAAACTAAGAGAGCCTGCACAGCCAAGACAATTCTAAGCAAAAAGAACAAAGCTGGAGGCTTCATGCTACCTGACTTCAAACTATGCTATAAGGCTACAGTAATCAAAACAGCATGATACTGGTACCAAAACAGAGATGTAGACCAGTGGAACAGAAAAGAGGCCTCAGAAGCAACACCACACATCTACAACCATCTGATCTTTAACAAACCTGATGAAAGCAAGTAATGGGGAAAGGATTCCTTGTTTAATAAATGATGTTGGGAAAACTGGCTAGCCATTTGCAGAAAACAGAAACTGGACCCCTTCCTTATACCTTACACTAAAATTAACCCCAGATGGATTCATAAGACCTAACGCCATAAAAACCCTAGAAGAAAACTTAGGCAAAACCATTCAGGACATAGGCATAGGCAAGGACTTCATGTCTAAAAGACCAAAAGCAATGGCAACAAAAGCCAAAATAGACAAATGAGATCTAATTAAACTTAAGAGTTTCTGCACAGCAAAAGAAACAATCATCAGAGTGAACCAGCAACCAACAGAATGGGAAAAAAATCTTGCAAACTACCCATCTGACAAAGGGCTAATATCCAGAATCTATAAAGAACTAAAACAGATTTACAGGAAAAAAACAAATTCAAAAGTGGACGAAAGATATGAACAGACATTTTTCAAAAGAAGACATATATGAGGCCAACAAACATGAAAAAATGCTCATCATCACTGGTCATTAGAGAAATGCAAATCAAAACCACATTGAGATACCATCTCATGCCAGTTAGAAGGGTGATCATTAAAAAATCTGGAGACAATAGATGCTGGAGAGGATGTGGTGAAATAGGAACACTTTTACACTGTTGGTGGGAGTGTAAATTAGTTCAACCATTGTGGAAGACAGTGTGGCAATTCCTCAAGGATCTAGAAATATAAATTCCATTTGACCAGGCAATCCCATTGCTGAGTATATGCCCAAAGGATTATAAATCATTCTACTATAAAGACATGTGCACACTTATGTTCATTGCAGCACTGTTTACAATAGCAAAGATCTGGAACCAACCCAAATGCCCATCGACGATAGACTGGACAAGGAAAATGTGGCACATATACACCATGGAATACTATGCAGCCGTAAAAAACGATGAATTCGTGTCCTTTGTAGGGACATGGATGAACTTGGAAACCATCATTCTCAGCAAACTGACACAAGAACAGAAAATCAAACACTGCATGTTCTCACTCAGAGGTGGGTGTTGAACAATGAGAACACATGGACACAGGGAGGGGAGGATCACACACTGGGGTCTGTTGGGGGGATCTAGGGGAGGGACAACGGGGGGTGGGGAGTTGGGGAGGAATAACATGGGGAGGAAGGCAGCAAACCACATTGCCATGTATGTACCTATGCAACAATCTTGCATGTTCTTCACATGTACCCCCAAACCTAAAATGCAATAAAATA
>CAUYLG010048095.1:0-37405 GCA_963573385.1 Cacajao melanocephalus | reverse complement strand
TATCCAAAGGATTATAAATCATTCTATTATAAAGACACATGCACATGTATGTTCACTGTGGCACTGTTTACAATAGCAAAGACTTGGAACCAACCCAAATGCCCATCAATGATAGACTGGATAAAGAAAATGTGGCACATACACACCATGAAATACTATGCAACCATCAAAAAGGATGAGTTCATGTACTTTACAGGGACATGGATCAAGCTGGAAACCATCATTCTCAGCAAACTGACACAAGAACAGAAAACTAAACACCGCATGTTCTCACTCATAAGTGGATGTTGAACAATGAGAACACATGGACACAGGGAGGGGAACATTATACACCAGGGCCTGTTGGGGGGTGGGGAGCTAGGGGAGGGACAGCAGGGGGTAGGGAGATTGGGGAGGGATAACATTAGGAGAAATACCTAATGTAGTTGATGGGGGGATGGATGCAGCAAACCACCACAGCATGTGTATACTTATATAACAATCCTGTACGATCTGCACATGTACTCCGAACTTAACATGTAATAAAAATGAAAGTAAAATAAAATATTCAAAAAATTACTAGTCAAAAAGAGGGCAAAAAAAGAGGAACAGAATAATGATTAAAAAGAAAGATAAATAGCAAGATGGTAGGTTTAAAACCATACAAATTATTATACTAATTGTTAACGAACTAAACACCTTAATTACTGTCATAGTGTTAAAATATAAAAGTTAAGAACTAACTATATGCTATGTACAAAGGATGCACTTTTGTTATAAAGACACTGATAGAAAGTAAAGAGAAGGAAAAAATACAAGCAAATACTAAACATAAGGAAATTGGCATGGTTATATTACTATTAGAGTAGACTTCAAGACAAAGAGTCTTACTGAGATAAAGAAGGACGTCTTATATTAACGTAATAGTCATTGCATCAGGAAGGCATGGAAATTGTAAATGTGTATGCACCTAGTAAGTGTTTCAAAATACAAAAATACATAAAATAGAAACTAATGGAACTAAAGGGAGAAACAGACAAACCTACGAATAGAGATGCACACTTCTCTCAGTAAGAAATATAGATGATACAAACAACACTATCAATAAACTTTACCTGATTGGCATTTACAAAACAATACATGCCACAGGGAAACTAATCTATGGTGGAATAAAGAACAGCAGATGCCTTTGGGAGTACCACATTGAGGAATGACTGGGTAGATACATGAGGGTGCTCACTGTGATGATGTTTATCTTTAATATCTCAAAAATGATTAGGTGAATATGTTTCTCAGAATTTCATGAGTACACACAAAAGACTTGTGACTGTCATTATACATAAGTATTTTAACCAAAGAGAAAAGTGTTGAACTCTGTGTAATGATATGCATGCTGAAATATTTCAAAGGAAGTATACTGCTATCTGTAATTTACTTGGAGATGCATTAAAAATAACAAACATTAATGGATAGAAGGATGGATAAATGGATATTTATGTGATATGGAAAAAATAAAATAATAATGGTATAATCCAGTTGGTCAGTATATGGGTCGTAACTAAAATTCTGTTAATTCTGATGTATATTTGAAGTTTAAAAATAAAATTTGGGGGAAAAGGAAAGCAAAATCAAACTTTCCCAAAACAAAAATGAATTAGAATATGTTGCTATCAGAACTGAAATACAAAAATAAAGGAAGATCTTCAGGCTGAAAAAAAATGACAAGATATATAAACTTTGATTTATACAAAGTAATGAAGAGTACTAAAAGTGATAAACAGGTGGGTAAATGTAAAATAGTACATTCACTTTTAAAATTTCTTTAAAGGTAACTAAATACTTAAAGCCAAAATAATAACTATGTGTTTCAAGGTTTATAAAATATTTAGAAGTAAAACATGAGATTGATGGCACAAAAGACAAAGAGATGGAAATGGAGGCATATGATAGTAAGGTTATTAAATAAACTATGATAAAGATATCATAAATTTTGGAACAATCATTAAAAATAAAGAGGCATAGCTTAGAAACTAATAGTGAAAATAATATATAAAGCTAATATGTAGTCAACTTATCCAAATGAAGGCAAGAGGGAGAAATGAAAGAAGATATATAAAAATAACAAGATGACAGATTGCTATACAACCATATTGGTAAATACATTAAATGTATACGTTGTAAATGCTCCAGTTAAAAGACAAGTATGTAAGGCAAGATTTTAAAAAGCAGAACCCAAACATATGCTCTCTATAAGAAACCAATTTAAATATAAAGATATATATGAGTTAAGCATAAGAGAATGGAAAATCTATAACATGTAGACATTCAGCACAAGAAAACTGGAGTAACAGAGTAACTATATCAATAGTTTAAAAAAAAGTAGATCTATAAATATTAACCATAAGAAAGGTGGAATAGTTATATTAATATCAACATAGTGGACCTCAAGGCAAAGCATATTACCAGTAATAAAGAGAAGCATGTCATAATAACAAACATTACCAGGGATAAAGTAGGAGTTTTTCCAATCATAAGTATGAATCAAGAGGACATAATAATCCTAATTGTATATATGCCCAAAAAAAAAATCTTCAAATATAGGAAGCAACAATTTAAAAAACCAAAAAAGGAAATACACAAATCCACAAGTAAATTAGAGTCAATAATCCTGTCTCAATAAATGGTGAAGCAAGAAGACAGAAAATCAGTAAAGACAGAAAAGACTTCAATAACACTGGCAAGCATCTTGACCTAAATGACACTTACAGAATACTCCACTCATCCAAAGTGGAATCCATAGTATTTTCAAGTACATATGGAATATTCATGAGGTCAGACATATGCTAGGCTATAAAATAAATACAAATGAATTCAAAATAAATGAAATCATGTAGATTATGTTATTTCATCCCAAATGGATTTAAAGTAGAATTTGATAAGAAAAAAAAGTCTGAAAATTAATAAAATATTTGGCAGTTAAATCCAAATAACACACAGGCTCTAAGAAATTACAAAGGAAACTGGGAAATATTTTGAACTCAGTATAAATAAAAACACAATATTACAATTTATGGATGAGCTGAATAGTTGCTGAGAGAGAAACTTAAGACGTTAAATGCTTATATTAGAAAAGAAGAAAGGTCTTAAATTAATAATTTAAGGACTGCAAACTATGGCCCATTGGCTATAAATAAGGTTTTATTGAAATGCAGCAACACCTATCTGTTTATGTATAGTCCATGGCTGCTTTCATACTACAAAGGCAGAATTAGGTGGATGCAACAGTGACTCTTTGGTTCACAAGCCTAAAACAGAATAAACGCTGACCCTTTGAGAAAATATTGCCAACACTTGATATAATGTACCTGCTAAATAATAAAAAGCAATAAATTAAATCTAAAGAAAGTAGATGAAGAAAATAATGAAGAGCAGAAAATAACTGAAAACAAATAGAGAAAATAAAACCAAAAACTATTTATTTGCAAGAAATCAATAAAATTGATAAACCTCCAGCTAGATGATTACAGTAAAAAGAGAGAAAATTCAAATTTCCTATGTCAGAAATATTAAAGGGGCCATCACTACAAAGCTTATAAATATTAAAAGGATAATAAGGAAATATGGCAAAAAAAAAACCGCATGATAACGGCAATATCCAAAGCATAGTTGAGTAAAAGCCATTCTGGCGAACATCGTCTTGATTTGGTACAATAACTCTCAATACTTCTAAAGGGATCCAGTTGTTTTAATAAAGTCGACTTTCTTCTCTCTACAAAAAGGAATGCCTTTTAATATAACATAGCTAAAGAGAAGCTGTAGGGAAGGAAGATTTTTAAAAAGAGTTTCATTCAGTTACACACTTATTATCCTATAAGGAATCTTCTGCTAATTATATAATTATTCTGTATTCAATTTGTCAAATTTTGTGTAATATCTATTTTCTGGAAATATAAATGACAGATTGTAAGCATACTTTAAGTGAGAACGCAATCTTACCATGACTATCAAAGCAGGCAAATGTCCACAGAGTAGAATTTTTACTCTTGGAGAAGGAAAATGGGGATAATAGAGAAAAACACACTTCCAGGTGAGTAGGCCAGAAAAATGTCATCAGGTAAAATTGTGAGACGTGATTAGTTAACACTCTTTAATATATTTTGGCTCTGTTGTAAAGCAATCTGGTTTTTTAAAGCTGTATTAATCTGGATTATCAGCTTCTAAATTAACATCTCTTGGATATGCATGCATTAAAAAAAACTAAACATTTGTTGTTTTTAATTATTATTTTTAATTGACACATAATTGTATATATTTATGGGGTATGATGTATGTTTTGATACATGTATACAATGTACAATGATCACATCAGGAGAATTAGCATATCCACCACCTCAAACATGCATCATTTATTTATGTTGAGAACATTCGAAATCTGGTCTTCCAGCTATTTGAACATGTCCACATCCTGATGAATTAGATTTTTTTCTAATCCTACTTTTGATCATAGAGTCTTTATTTTAGTCAACATGAAGTTGTATAAGGTACTTAATCAACATGGAGAGATGTGGCATCCATCCCTGTCTTTTTACTAACCATGAGATAACAATGACAAAATAGATGGGGAGAAAATGTGTGTTTCACTTTCAAAATAGGAGCATCCTAATGATTTTCTTGAAGTGAAAAGTTTAATGAAAAAGTGGATTGATCTAATCTGGGATGTTTAAGTCATTGGCAAATTTAAATTGTTTAAAAATAATAATAATAAACCAAGCTCTTGAGTCATACTGAGTGATTCACCCATGAATTCTTGAGATTAATTTAAAACAGCTCCAAGTATCTTTGCATGCCTACTCTCTACAAGACAGAAGAGAGCAACCGAAAGGAGAAGTTATTCTAGAGGAAAAGAAGTGAAGAATCAGGACAGAGCAGAGCCGTGTTAGCCTGGCTGGCCAATCAGAGCAGTGAACTGAAGGGGTACATGATGAGGCAAGGTAGCCCCTGAGAAGTAGCAAGTGTTGGCTTCTATGGAAATAAGGTCTTCCTTGTCTGTTTCATACTCCCACTCACCTCCTCCACCCTTTTACTTTTTACTGGATCCTCAAGTAGGAGGAGTAGTGACTTGTATTGTTCAGATTTCAGGGAACCAAGTGGCCCCACATACTTTAGGGATCCAGCTTTCAAAGAACAAGAAAAACACGGGGCTCGTAGTTATGGCCTGGTCTTCCATCTTTTCCCCAGCAAGTGTGGAAAGGGTACAACCTGCTTCCTTGGTAGAAGAGATCCCACTACCTCTCTCCACAGACTTTCTGCTTTTTCCCTCACTTAGCAGTTTCCCCTGAAATTATTGTCTGGAACTCCTGCCAGAGTTTCCATGAGAGCTGGACTAATGTGAGGTATTGTAAACAGAGATTCCTTGCTCCATAGCCTCTATGGCTTCATTTTGCTAGGATTGAATGGCCTTTCAATGGTTCCCTGGCATTAGGATCCAGGGTTCAGTTTTATCACAGCTCCCCTGCCTTTATCCTTAGGCTATTTCGTTGTTTAGAAAAGAAGAGTGTATTCAAGTCTGCCATGCAACTGGGGGCAAAAGCTCCAGGTAATAAGAAAAAGTTACTTTGCCTTGTTTCACCTCCTTTTTCTAGATATCACCTCTTAACTGAAGATGAGATTCAGAATATAGTGTTTGGGTATTCCTAGTCCCATTAGCAAGAGTAATTTCTATATCATTTATGAACATATCCCAAATTCTTAAACAATTTAAGGATAAATCATGAGATTTTGACTATTGACTGTGAAAAATATAAGACCTAGAAATCCAAAGCAATGGAAAACCAAGAGGAAACATCAAAGATACAAACGATAAGATATAACTTAGGACATTCTTCACAGAAATAGAAAAAGTAATCCTAACATTTATATGGAACCACGAGAATCCCAAAATAGTCAAAGCCATCCTAAGCAAAAAGAACAACACTGAAAGAATCACATTATCTGACTTCAAATTATACTACAGAGCTACAGTAACCAAAGCAGCATGGTACTGACATAAAAAACGACACATAGACCAGTGGAACAGAATAGAAAACCCAGAAACAAATCCACTCACCTGCAGTGAACTCATCTTTGACAAAGGTGCCAAGAATATACACTGGGGAAAGGATAGTCTCTTCAATAATTAACACTGGGAAAACTGGATATCCATATGTAGAAGAATGAAACTAGACCCCCGTCTCTCACTATATACAAAAAATAAACCAAAATGGATTTAAGACCTCAAAATATGAAACTACTACAAGAAAACATTGGGAAAAATCTCCAGGACATTGGTTTGTGCAAATACTTCTTGAGTAATATCCCACAAGCACAGGCATCCAAAGCAAACATGGACAAATGGGATCACATCAAGTTAAAAAGCTTCTGCATGGTAAAGGATACAATCAACAAAGTGGAAAGACAATCCATAGAACAGAAGAAAATATTTGCAAACTACCCCTCTCACAAGGGAATAATATTCACAAGGGAATTAATATCCAGAAAGGAGCTAAAACAAACCTGTAGGGAAAAAAAATCTAATAATCCAATAAAAAAAATTGACAAAATATTTGAGTAGCCTTTCTTCAGAAGATGACATACAAATGGCAAACAGCATATGAAAAGGTGCTCAACATCACTGATCATCAAAGAACTGCAAATAAAAACTACAAGGATATCATCTCATCCCAGTTAAAATGGCTTACATCCCAAAGACAGGCAATAACAAATGCTGGCAAGGATGTGGAGAAAAGGGAACCCTTGTACACTGTTGATAGGATTGTAAATTAGTACAACCACTAAGAAGAACAGTCTGAAGGTTCATCAATAAATTAAAACTTGAGCTACCATATGATCCAGGAATCCCACTGCTGGATATAACCCAGAAGAAAGAAAATCAGTATATGGAAGAGATCTGCACTCCCATGTTTGTTGTAGCACTGTTTACAATAGCTAAGATTTGGAAGCAACCTAAGTGTCCCTCAATAGATGAATGAATAAAGAAAATGTGGTACATATATACAACGGAGTATATTCAGTCATAGAAAAGAATGAGAGCCAGTCATTTGCAACCACATGGATGGAAGTGGAGATCATTATGTTAAGTGAAATAAGCCAGGAACAGAAAAACAAACATTTCATGTTTTCACTTATTTGTGGGATCTAAAAATCAAAAAAATTAAACTCATGGTCAGAGAGAGTAGAAGGATAGTTAGCAGAGGCTGGGAAGGGTAGTGGGGGTTTGAGGGGGAGGTGGGGACAGTTAATGGTACCAAAAAAATGGGTCATTAGAGAAATGCAAATCAAAACCACAATGAGATACTATCTCATGCCAGTTAGGATGGTGATCATTGAAAAGTCAGGAAACAACAGATGTTGGAGAGGATGTGGAGAAATTGGAACGCTTTTACGCTGTTGGTGGGACTGAAAATTAGTTCAACCATTGTGGAAGACAGAGTGTCAATTCCTCAAGGATCTAGAACCAGAAATACCATTTGACCCAGAAATCCCATTACTGGGTATATGCCCAAAGGATTATAAATCATTCTACTATAAAGACACATGCACACATGCTGTTTATTGCAGCACTGTTCACAATAGCAAAGACTTGGAACCAACCCAAATGCCCATCAATGATAGACTGGATAAAGAAAATGTGGCACGTATACACCATGGAATACTATGCAGCCATAAAAAAGGATGAGTTCGTGTCCTTTACAGGGACATGGATGAAGCTGGAAACCATCATTCTCATCATTTCTGTTCCTTCAGAAAACCAAACACCACATGTTCTCACCCGTAAGTGGGAGGTGCACAATGAGAACACATGGACACAGGGAGGGGAACATCCCACACCCGGGCCTGTCAGGGGGTGGGGGGCTAGGGGAGGGATAGCATTAAGAGAAATAACTAATATAGATGACGGGTTGATGGGTACAGCAAACTACCATGGCATGTGTATACCTATGTAACAAACCTGCACATTTCCCAGAACTTAAAGTATAATTTTTTTTTAAGATTTAAAAAAATAGAAAGAATAAGACCTACTATTTGATAGCACAAGAGGATATCTATAGTCAGTAATAACTTAATTGCATAGTTTAAAATAACTTAAAGAACATAATTGGATTGTTTGTCACTCAAAGGATAAAATGCTTGAGAGGATGAATACCCCATTTTCCATGATGTGCTTATTTCACACTGCATGCCTGTATCAAAGCATCTCATGTACCCCATAAATACATATATCTATTATGTACCCACAAACATTTTAAAAAATAATTTAAAATTTTTTTAAATAAGATATAACACATAGTACACTCTTTATGCTTAGAAATTTTTGTTTTGTTCTGCTTACATTTGAAAATTAATTCTCCTATTCTATTATTTATTAAAATAAACTATATACATGTCAACATATCTGTTTGAGCTTTTTAATGATTCATGCTTGCAGTTGCCCATTTATAGGACACTACAGATCTCAAATTGAAGATAACATTAATCATTTGGTAGCTACACTTACAGGTCAAGACTAAACTAGAGCAGGAACTAAGCAGCTTCAGGATATTTATGTATCCATGCCCTTTCCCCAAAAAACTTGTCAGTGCCCTCTTAGGAACATGCTCTAACACTTCAAACTACATCAGAGTAACAGCTCCTGTAGGGCTCAGCCGCCTCCCTAATCCTAACTCTATCCCATATCCTCTCCTCTTAACCTTATTTACAGCAAGAGATGCAAGTACTGCCAAAAAAGTACAACAAACTGGGTCTTGGCTACTGCCTGAAAGCGTTTCCCCTAAAAGAGAAACATAAAAGTTTATTCAAAAGGAAACTACTCAAAAACTGCATCTGAAAATAACCACTTCCAAAATACAGTAAACTTGGGAACAACCAACTGTTTTCATGCAACAATCAAGGGAATCAAGAGTTATTCTTGTTTTTTTCACCCATATTTTCATATCTAGATACTCATGTCGAACTGGGAAAAGCTAGGTATCCTTTTAGGTTCACAGGGAAGAAGAGAGCTATCCTGTGCAAAAAGTTGGGAGTGACCCATTCGGAGATGCACAGGAAGACAGTAATGAAGCTAGAACAGGAGAGGTTTTTAGAGATGAGGACTGGAAAATAGGTGTTCACTTCTCTTTTTAATAAAAGAGTCAGAAATATATGCATCAGGAACAGTTTAGCTCACAAGAAGATTTCTTTTATGTTGGTTTACAAGATAAAAGTACAGAACACCCAGTTAAATTGGAATTAAACAGCAATTAATTTTTGGTATACTTGAGTTCCACGTCATATTTGTGACACACTTATACTAAAAAGGTATTCATTGTTTTTCTGTAATTCAATTTAACAAGGTATTTTGTGCCTTATTTGCTAAGCAGTTCTATTAAATGCATCTTTGAAAAGTTATCAGTAAATGTGCTTGGCTCTCAATTTTTTATCAGTCCAGATTTATCCCCTGAACTTCAGACCCATAAAACCAATTGCTTACTTGACATCTCCATTTCAGCACCTGAGAGGCATTTTAAACTCAACATATCCAAAACTGATGTCCTGTGATCTGTCACCACCAACCCTTCTCTTCCCAGACAAGCTTTTCCAGCAGTCTTCCCCATGCAATTAAGGGTCCATTCTTCCATTGCTTGGGTCAAAAATGTAGAGTCATCCTTAGCTACTCACTTTCACACCTCAAAATCCTTTATTTTTTTGTATGAGTTTCACAGTTCAGAGGAAATCTCTATGCACAGTTTCTCCAGGGCCAGAGATGTCTCTTCCTTGGAACCACAGAGCCTCTTGCCACATCTGTGTCAATCAACCAACAAATAACTATGCTTAAAGAAGGACAAAGGTAGCAACATCTTTTGCATTTATAAACTCAGTCAGCAACAAGCTTTCACTTTCACTTCTAGCAGCACTCTGGAAAACTCTTAGTGGAAACTACTATTGTTTGTGGTAGGGGTGCAGGGGAAGCAGAGAGCAGAGAGAATCTCATTACTTGAAACCCCCACTCTCACCCTGGTTATTAAGGAAATACTTATTCCATTTTTAGAGTGACAACTTATGGCTTTCTAGACTCTTAATGATCCTTTCTGAAACCAGAGGACAAAGGAGTTTTAAGAAATTAGAAGAGAATGCACAATATGTAAATCTGTGAAACATCCAAATCACAGCTTCAAAGTAGAGAACTCTAGGACGTTTTCTGCCACTTCTTTGTTGGGTACACATGATGAATGTTGTGAAGCCATGTCAAGTCTCTCTTATCAAACATCAAGGCATCCAGAACCTAGATAATCAAAGCAACTCAGAGCAGTCTGATTTTTTTCGTTTCTTTTGTTTTTAGAGACGGTGTCTCACTGTGTCACCCAGGTTGGATTGCAGTGCTGCAATCATGACTCACTGCAATCTTAAACTCCTGGCAATTCTCCTGCCTCAGCCTCCCAAGTAGCTGGGACTACAGGTGTGTGCCACCAGACCTGACCAATTGTTTTAAACTTTTTTGTAGAGACCGCATCTCACTATGTTGCCTAGGCTGGTCTTGAACTTGCTCGCCTCAAGCAATCGTCACTCCTTGGCCTCCCAAAGTACTGGGATTAGAGGCATGAGCCGCTGTACCTGGCCAGCCTGATTTTTTAAAATTACAGTCCAGACCAATGAGTAACTTTTTTGAGTCTCCACCAGCTGTTATCTTCTGCGATTCTCAAAAAGGAGCAATGGACACCCCTAAGGTGACAATGACATGGAAAATGAGCAGCCAAAGTGAAAAAGGTTTACTGGTTTATCATGTGTTCAGATGCTTAAAGTCCTAGGCCTGCTCTGCAGAACCAAATGAAAGCTGGTGCCTTCTGTCACAAAATTTCACTGACTATGTCATCACATCAACAACTTCTCACATAACATTCCAACAATGACAAATACATATCATAAAGGCCAATATGATTGACAGTGTAATTTGTAAAAGTGACCAGGTAAAAATACAGTTGGGTAACCCTGTGATAAAACCAATTGAAAAAATGAAAAGCAAAACAAAACTACCTTGAATCTTTCTACTAAAGAGCCAGAGATATATAAAGTTAAGAATAAATACTGTAAGTATCAACATACATTGTCAATGTGGGACGCAGAGGGATAAAAATTTCTTAAGGAGATTTGAAAATGATTGCACTTGACATAGAAAAGTTTTTGTAAAAGTTCAACTTCAATAAATATGTTTCTACTGTATGACTCCATATCATGCATTTTTCTTAGACTTCAAATTTTAAGTGAGCAAGTTTGAATGGATGATCTATTTTTTTCTTTTTTGCATGTTTCAATGTCAAAAGTTTCCATACCTTTTCAAGAACATGAGGGATGTTGCTATGCTCAAGGTCTCTGAAATTTTTTAAAGATTCTTGGTATACAACAAAATATACCCTTGAAGCTACATTAAAAAATAATTGAATGTTTTTTAAAATGTGTGCAGCCAAGTTATCAGCTCCTCCAAATAAAGAGTTGTACAGACAGCTTGCAGAGGCAGTTTCACCCCATCAAAACTGTGATATCTTGAAGACTTTTTTTTTGTAAATTCTATTAAATTGTCAGGAGCACTTTCAATATCCCAAGTTAGCAGAGTTTTCGCCCATTTTTAAAAGACTTTCCTATAGTTAGTTTTCTCCCATTTATAAATGTATTAACCCTATATGCAAATATTTCACTTTATTCCATTGTCTTTCTGACAGCCTTGGGCTGTTTTCCTAAAAGATAACTGGAATGCTTTAATCCTCAGATTTTATCAATTAATCCTTTTCAATAATCAAATTTGCATTTGAATACTGTATTTAGTGATTCTCTCAAGCCATATGAAACACTGAAATCTGTACATGACAGCAATCATATCATTCAAATCATTCTCTTGCACATGTCACTAAGAGGAAAACGACCCACCATGAATATAGCTATTAATGTCAAACACTGTCATCTGGGAAAACAAAAATGCATCAAATCAGCTTTGGACAAAATACAGCTCTACGGGAAAACATCAGATTTTTACGTGCAAATGTCCTCAATATCTGATAGAAATTTTTAAAGAATGAGTTAGCAAATAATTTGCTCCTCCTCTACGTAATCCAGGGCAATGTAATGAAAATAGTTTTAGAGTTAAAGGGCTTTTAGTCACAGCACATTATGATTTTACCAAAGATGCATTTGCCCCACTTTCTAGTAAACATTATAAAGAAACGTCTGGCTTCTAGATTGGGTAGAGGGCTCTATTTAGCCTATCAAGGCACAGACCTGTTATAAACTCTGGGGCGCTTGCCAGAATTTTTTTCCCCAGGAACTCTGAGTAAAGATCGTACCTCGAAAGCAATGTGCGTTGCAAACCACATAGATTTAAGCTCCCACTCTCGCCTCCATAGCTTGGTATCTGCGGCTTTTGGGGTATCCCCCGCCTCCTAAAACTGAGACTAAATCACCACCTTGCACCACCACCAGACCACCATCCTTGAGCAGCTATCAGTGACTTAACACGGAGAACGTCCGAGGCACACCTGCAGCCCTCCCGGTCTCTACAGGGTGAACCCAGCTCCCTGCCATGCGCGCACCCACAAACGCTCTACTATTTTCTCCGCTGCAAACTGCCCACAAATTAGTCACCCACCTCACCTCTACTACTTATTCCCCCACGCCCCTGCCTTTTTTTTCTCTCTTCCGGGTAGCTTCCTCCACAACACTCCTGTCTACCCCTACAGCTGCCAGACGTCAGGTGCCCACGTTGCACCCCGTCCTGCGCCCCCTCAATCCAACTGGCGCTTCCCCTTCCGCCCCGAAGGTCAGTTTGCTCGGAGCACCCGCTGTCCCGCACCGCCATGCCCACCCGCAGACCGCCCCCAGCTCCCACCCTCGCGGACGCCTGGGGAAAAACCCCGCACCGTACCTGCCGAGAGCTCGGCGGCCGCGGCGAGCAGCAGGAGAGCCTGGCGGAGCGCGGAGCGGAGCGCCCAGGTCATAGCCACCAGGCGGCCGAGCCGGGAGTGCGAGGCCCCAGAGCGGAGCGAGGCAGCCGGGGCAGCAGGGGCCGCTTTGAAGTTCCCGGGCCGCGGGAGGGGAGCGCAGCACCGACACCCTTTGGAAGTGCGCGGATGGCTCTAGTCAGTGCGGGCGCCCCCCTCCCCCGCCGCCCCCATCCCACGCCCCCCGCGGCTAGCGGTGCTTGGCGCTCCTGCCACTGGCCCCGCAGCCGGACTGGGAGAGGGTGTGTGGAGGGTGGGGGGCAGAGCCCGCCCCTGCCGCGCCTCCGCCCCCTGCGCCCTCTCGCAGCCGCCCGGGCCTGGTGCTGTGGGGCAGGCGGACAAAGGCGGCCCTGTGCCGGGCAGTGAGACCGTCCAGAGCTGGGGCGAAGAAAGAGGCAGGGGGGAAACGGCGCGGAGCCACCGGGACCAAATAGTCAGGAAGTGGGCTCCGCACGGGAGGGAAAGCCCCACTGAGACTTTAGGGAAACTTGAACTACGCGGCGACTGTGCCCTGGTGATCCGCTCTATAGCCTCCCGCGAAGAGCCCACCTCCTAGCTCTCCTGGCGTTCGTTGTCCAGTGCCCTTAAGTCCGACCAGGCTGCTCTGTGAGAGCCCCGCGGGCTTCCTACTGGCTTGCCCCACCACTGCGTCCTGGCTGTTCTCGCCTCTGGGGAAGGGCGCCCTCTCTGTTCATCCCTGGGAATGACCAGTTGTCCGACTGCCTTCTGGACCTATACGTAAGCTTTGGTTTAACAAGCTTGATCTCTTCTCGAATGCCTTCTGGGAACCCTCCCCTCTATGAATGGCAACCAAAGTTGGACCACCTGTGCCAGGTGATGTGACCATCTACAATGTGTGACCCAAGTCTGATGGTAAAAGACCTCACCTGTGGAAGATACAATTTGAGCAATTAAGAACTAAGGGAACACACACACACAAACACACACGGATTAAGGGAAGGGGAAGAATTGTTTAAAGTAATATATTAGAAACTTGTTTGAGTATTATTTAATCCCTAGAGACTATCAAATGGATGTGCTTCCCATGTGGATTGTGCCTGAAAATAGGAGGACAACAGCAACACTACCAATTAATAGAAATTAACCTAAATTCAATTCACCTATGGAGCTTGAACGTTAAAGTGAATGGGATTATTTCCACCTGAACAACATAAAAAAGCAAGCATACAATACTGGTGTTACTACTGTTAGGGGGTTCCTTGGAACGTGATAGCGTCATAAAAATTAATCGCTTTAGAATAAAACATTGCTTGCTTCTTCACCTAGCTTAGCACTAAATGATACACTAGGTGTTCTTTCTAAGTTCTATGAAAGATCTATGGTGAAATGATGTATATATTTGACTTGATTTTCAAAGGATCACAGTATTGGAGGTGAGATGGTTGTTGGACATTGAGACGTCGGTGGCATCCTGAGGATCCCTTCTGTCACCACCTTGGATAAGTCAAAAAATTCCTAAGCACAAAAAACTTTGTTCCCATTTTATGCTGGATCCAAACAAACAAAAAATTGGAGATGTGGGACAAATCTGAGCCCTTTCAGACACCCACAAAACAGATGCTTTTGTAAAAAGGCAAGAAAATGCTAGGACACATTATATTTTGTCTAGTTTGGCTTGCTCATTATTTGATAACTGCACCTTAAATTGTGATCTGCCATTGGATCATGATACCAGGAGCCTAAAGAGAAGAATGTAGTGAACTTTCTGGGTCTGCTTTCTCAAAAGTAAGTGGAACTTCATTCCACCCTATTTCCCACAACTTTGACCAGGATCAAAAAGGGTAGTATATGACAGAGCATTGTTCAGCCATACACATTACAATAATGGCAGGTATTTACTCCCCACATACTTACTTTGTCTCAAATTTAGTAAGCAACATTCTCTGCAAGTTGTAAAGCTCTCATTTGCTTTAAAAAAAAAAAAAAAAAAAAAGCAAGCTTATCCAAGAAGTCAAATATTGAATAATTTCAATATTCTGAACAAACTCAATGCTTTCCTCTTAGTTTAATAGTACATTATCAGTACAGTAGCTACTAGCTAGCTACATGTAGATATTGAGCCTTTGAAATGTGTCTAGACCGAATCGACATATGCTGTAAATAAAAAATACAAGGTAATCCAAAGATTTAGTACAAAAATAAGAATGTATAAAACACATTACTAATAATTTGTATGTTGCTTAAATGTTGAAATGATAGTATTTTGGACATACTGCATTGAATAAAATATATTATTAAGTCATTACCTATTTGTTTTTACTCCCTAGTATGACTACTAGAAAATTTTAAATTACACATGTGGCTCGTATTATATCTCTATTGGACAGTACTGATCTAAAAAATCCTCATCAGGTGACAAGGATCCTTACCTTCTCTTAAGAACAGTATAAAAACAAAACAAAAAAGTAGTTAGGTACCTTATCAGTCAGTACATGTCCAGCCAATAAAGGAATCAGGACCTTTTAAATTCTTGGTTCAAAGTTCTATAACACATCAAGAAAGGTTAGTGCATCAAAAATTGAAGTACTTTATTTGTAGGACTGTTTTAAACTAGATCTTTAAATACCATTTTCCTCAGCCTCTTGTGCATGTTCCAATGTTGGTACTATGAAAGCTTTGCAGTAAGGTGTTAACTACTCTCCGTGTATTGAATCCTAATAGCTAGCAAAATATACTCTTAGTAAATTATAAATATTCCTTATATGCTTGAGTTCTTAATGCCATATTCAAGGCAACCAAGAAAAGATCTTAATCCTTACAATGTGTCCCAATTATACTTTATTTACACACATACGATTTACACATATACACACATGCACACACCCATGGAAATTAATCCAGTCTTAATCCAATGTCTTTTAAAATGAACCATTGATGAAAAATACTCTTCGGACCATATTTAGCTGTTCACATTATTTAATATAAACAATAGAAATGCATTATTCAAGATGTGATATAACACATCTTTCTTTCATGTTTTTGCCCATAACAGAAAAAGATTTACATGCAGGATTCTTTTATTTCACTGGAAAGAATTTACATGCAAATGTGTTTTTCAAGATTTAACATCCCCCCCCGCCACCTTAATCATCTATTTGTACATACTCATTGCCATAGCAACATTACATCATGACTCCTGTATTCTCGTAAACCAAAAGAAAACAACAACAAATAATTGAGGGGTTCATAGCCCATCAGCAAAACAGATTTTTGTCCGAATAAATCTTACATAAGCAAGAAAACCAGGTATAGAGACTGTAAATTGTAAAGATTTGATACATTTACAGAATAACATCCCAAATTAATAAGGCAAAGAAATGTGCATAATAATTGAACTTTGAAAAAGGCTATCTGTTGGGTGTGGTTTTTCGTTTGGGATTTTTTTTTTATCATTCAGGTTCCTTATTACTATCCTTTTCAGAATCTCTAAACCCATGCATCTTAATTTCTCATTTCATCTTGGAACATGAATTTATCATGGAATGAGCATATGGTGAGGAGGCATGCTAAGATAATTTGCTATGCACTATCAAGGCCTAATCTTTTCTCATTTTACTGCATTTTTCCTTCCCCAAACTCACATTACCCCTAAAGAAGTGCGTGGCACACTCGGCTTCACTCATCTTATCTCATCTCTTAATCCCAGAAACCTTTGCTTTGGGAAATCCTGGTTTCACATCTATTTTTTTTTTCTTTTTTTAATTCTTAATTTCCATTCCATGAAAATACTCACGTATTTTAGAACCTTTATTGAGATTTTGCAATATGTGTCCTCATTGCATCTACCTCACGAGGCAGCTCAGGTTTCATAAAAAAGAAAAATATGGACCCCTCTGGGACATGATTGAGGAGATATCAAACTGTTTCTTAGCTCAACTGCTGCTGCTAAATCTTAAAGTCTATTTTCGGTACTTACATTATCTGTTTTCACCACCTTCCAAAGTGGTTACCCTCCTTCACTAATTTTCTTTTCTTTATGTTATTTTCATGTTTATAGATTCAAGGGATGCAAACGCAGTTTCATTACATGCATGTAATACATAGTGGTGAAGTCTGTGCTTTTAGTGTACCCAGCACCTAAATAGTGAACACTGTACCTAATAGGTAATTTTTCAACCTTACCACCTCGCTTCTTGATCTGCCCCTCTTTTGGAGTCTTCGGTGTCCATTTTTCCCATCTTCATGTCCATGTGTACCCCTTGTTTAGTTCCTTCTTATAAGTGAAAACATGCAGTAATTGATTATCTGTTTCTGAGTTATTTCACTGAAAATAATGGCCTCCAGCTCCATCCATGTTGCTGCAAAGGACATAATTTCATTCTTTTTATGGCTGACTAGTATTATATGAAGTATATATACCACTTTTTTTTTTTTTTTTTTTTGAGGTGGAGTCTCACTCTGTTGCCAGGCTAGAGTACAGTGGTAAAATCTCGGCTCACTGCAATCTCCAACTCCCTGGTTCAGGTCGTTCTCCTGCCTCAGCCTCCTAAGTAGCTGGGATTAATGGCAGGCACCACCATGCCCAGCTGATTTTTATATTTTTAGTAGAGACGGGGTTTCATCATGTTGGCCAGGATGGTCTCAATTTCCTGACCTTGTGATCTGCCCACCTCGGCCTCCCAAAGTGCTGGGATTACGGGCATGAGATTGCACCCGGCCAATATCACATTTTCTTTATCCATCCATCTGTTGATGGACACTTAGACTGAATCCATGATTTTGCTATTGTTAACGGTGCTGTGATAAATATACAAGTTCAGGTGTCTTTGATAGAATAATTTATGTTCCTTTGGGTAGATACCCAGTAGTGGGATTGCTGGGTTGAATGGTAGTTCTATTTTTAGTTCTTTGAGAAACCTTCATATTGCTTTCCATAGGGGTCATACAAATTTACATTCCCACCAACAGTGTATAAGTGTTCCCCTTTCTCCACGTCTTTGCCAACATCTATTGATTTTAATTATTCAATAATGGCCATTCTGACTGGTATAAAATCATATCTCATTGCCTTACTGATTTTCATAGCCTTTTAACACTATTGACATGGTATTTTCCCATAACTCAAATTTTGTCTGTTTTTTCTTTTACTGATCAATGTCAGTATGCTGGGCTGAAAGCAATATTCTATATAGGCCCTCTAAAAAGCAGGTCAGAGATTCAGTTCCAAGTAAGCAAGTCACACCGCTTGGATCATTTCCTTAGAATAGGCCCATAATTACACCCTACCCAAATGAGGTCATAAAGACATAAGACAATTAGATGGCATAGTATAAGTCTATTATTTCCTAGGAAGACAACTCAAAAAAGGTAGTTATTAAAAACCTCAAACAAAAACATGAAGGTTCTGATGATCTTGACTGAAGTAAAAGAGTAGTCTAAAGCTGCTGCATCAAAGGTAGAAGTCACTAGCCACTTGTGCCTATTGAGTACTTGAATGTCACTTGTCTAATTTGATGTATACTGTATGAAACACAAACTAGATTTCAAAGACTTAATACCAAAAAAAGAAACTTAAAGTATCTCAATAATGTTATGAATTACATGTTGAAATGATAATATTTTTGATATATTGGGTTAAATAAAATGTATTAAAATTAATTTTACTTTTTTATTTTTTAATATGGCTATTAGATTACATATATGGCTCCCATTATATTTCTACTGGATAATGTTCATCTAATGAATCCTTATTCAAATTAAGGATCATTTTTCCTGTACTTGAAATATACCAACAGCAAGACTGTATGAGTCCATTCTCACACTGTTATAAGGAAATACCCAAGACTGGGTAATTTATAAAGAAAAGGGGTTTAATTGACTCACAGCTCTGCATGGCTAGGGAGGCATCAGGAAACTTATAATCATGACAGAAGGCACCTCTTCACAGGGTGGCAGGAGAGAGAATGAGTGTCAGAATGGGAAATGCCAGATGCTTATAAAATCATCAGATCTCATGAGACTCGCTATCAAGAAAACAACACGGGGGAAACTGACCCCATGATTCAATTATCTCCCACACACTGAGTCCCTCCCAAGACACGTGGAGTTATGGGATTACAATTCAAGCTGAGATTTGGGTGGGGACATGATTCTAAGCCATATCAAAGATCTTTCTTCCAATTACATTGTTCCAAATGCAATTATCTATTACTCTTTTCATTTCTTCAATAGTAATTCATATTCTGTCAATAAGCAAGTCACATTTATTTTTGTTTTCCGTTGTCTATTATCATGTTAGCTGTTATTACTGTAGTTGGAGCTAGAGTAATTTCATACCTGAATTGTTGTAATTACCAACTAAATCACTGCATCTTTACATTATCCCCATCTTAATGTAACCTCGAGGCTGCTGTCAGGATAACTTCCTATTAGCATGACTCTTATTATGTTACTTCTTGCCCCCCAATCTTCAATGATCACCCTTGCCTGTGGAATCAAAGCAAAAATTTTCTAACACAAAGGTTCTCAAATTCTTGATATAATTATCCCTTTTTACACTTCGGAAATTTTAAGGATCCCAAAGAATTTATGTTTAAGTGGTTTACATCTATCAATATTTGCTATATTAGAAACTAAAACTGAGAAATTTTTAAAACACAGGAATATATGCAAACACATATTTCATTGACCTTCAGAGGAATGACATTGTTATACATCATGTAGCCTCTGAAAAACTCCAATGTATACTTGTGTGAGACCAAGAGAGGAAAAGGCAAATAACATTGCAGTATTAATTGCAGAGCAATTTTCACTTTGTGGACCCCAAAAAGGTCTTGAGCACCCTCAGGGGTGTCTGGGTCACATCTTGTGAACCACTACCCTAGCTCATTTCCATACATTCTTCCTAGATGATCTCCTCCACTCCACACTACAACTTTGATTTCTGTAATGTGCTCAAGAGCCCAAATCTCTGTCTCTAGCCCCGATCTTGCTTCTAAACTGCAACTCTGTATATCCCATCATCTCTACCTAAATAGCCCAGAAGTAGTCAAACCGAACATGTGTCAAACAGAACCCTGCTCCCCAAACCTGCTCCACCTCCTGTTATTTTATTTCAGTAATTGTCACTGCTGAAGTCAATTATCTTGTTTTTCTCCTTAACACTTTCCTCTCCCTCATCCCTCATACCTCATATCCAGTTAATCAGCAGTTTCTATGGATTCTAGTGTTTATAAAAGTCTCTCTAGTTTTTTTCACTTTTCTCCACCTCACGGCCACCAGCCTAATTCCATAAGAGTCTCGCTTTCTTGCCCAGGTTGGAGCACAGTGCCACTATCAGGGCTCACTGCCTTGACCTCCCAGGCTCAAGCGATCCCCCTGCCCCAGATTAGTTGGGATCACAGGCATGCAACACCACAACCAGCTAATTCTGTCTTTCCTGAGGCTCATTCCCTTTCAATCCATTCCAGAGTCATCAGCCAGAGGGATCTTCTTCTAGCACAGATGTGAGCCTATCACTAAAACCCATCTAAAATATAATGCCTGCTCTAACACTGGCATTGTTTGTTTATTATTTAACCTCTCTAAACTCTAGTTTCTTTATCTGTAAAATGAAGGTAATATTTGTGGCTGCTTCCTCTGCTTGATGGTAAGATTAAATGGCATAGCATGGAGTGCCAAGGAGCATCTGGCACATGATGAACATCAATCCACTTTAGCATGTTGAGTTATGAGGGTGATGGTCATGATTCCGAGGCCACTGAACATCAACTTAAAAACTCCCCTTACACCTGAAACTCTCAACTTGATTATTACATATTCTACACATGTAACATGCTCATATGGAACCCATAAATATGTAAAATATCATGTCTTGATAAAATAAAAACAATAACAAAAACATAAAACTTTCCATGGCTTAATATTACCTTCAGATAAAATTACAAACCTCTTTCTTGGCTTAAAGGTCCTTTAACATCCAGCAAAATGGGAATAATCACATTTTCCCACACACAAAACCTTTGATAATGAGATAAGATTATGGGGACGTCTATTTAAATTTTTTTAAAAAGTTGAACAAATAAATACAAGGAACAGTTTCTTAATTATTTATGTGAGAAAAAAGAGTAGAAAATAAGCATAATTAAAATTTACAAGTATTAAGTTATGTGGTGGATAAAAGTCTTTGAAAATTTCTAGATCTCTGTTTTCCTTTTCTGACAATAAGAGAAGTTTATGTACAGATACTGACTGTCACGAATGACCCATTTCTAAATGAAAGGGACCACATAATTGTGTTTGTTCTCTTCTATTTGCCTGTTTCTGTTTTTGTTTTGTCTG
Organism: Cacajao melanocephalus; assembly: GCA_963573385.1. Taxonomy (NCBI): domain Eukaryota; kingdom Metazoa; phylum Chordata; class Mammalia; order Primates; family Pitheciidae; genus Cacajao; species Cacajao melanocephalus. Next base: position 16,103 of record CAUYLG010048095.1, on the reverse strand, counting down.
GCAGGAACTTGGTTCTCCATGTTTTTCAAAACAAAATGTAAAAAATCAAACACATTACAAATATGGAACCTAGTAGGAAAAGAAACTGAAGAAAAAAAGCAACAACAATGCTGGAAAACACTACTACCTGAGGTTCCAGAGGTGCAAATTTACATGATGAGAAAGATGGTAAAAGATCTGAACAAAAATTCAAAGCCAATAATATCCTGTTGGATTATCATGTGACCCAATAGCTTTTCCCATTCTACTGCCAAGGAGGATACCTTTCTTCTAATAAAGGCCCCAAAATGTCTCTGTTCTTAGAAGTGAATAAGTTTATAATAATAAATCCTTATCAAATCACCCATTTTCATTTAGATTAGTCCTACATTAAAATGATGAACTACTATATACAGCAAACCCTGACATTTTGGAAGATAGGTATATTACTTACTTTATCCATTGTATAGAGATGAAAAATAACTCTGATACCTTTAGTCATTAATACTCTGAGAATCAAGTTTTTTTTTAAAAAAAACTCTGCTGTGTTTGGGAGAAAACATCACCCAATATTTGATCTACCACTCAAAGCCAAGTTAGCTCACAGCTTATCATCCCCTACACCTCAGCTACACAGAGCCAAAGGACTTGGAGCAGGGCCTGTTGGCCCAAATCCAGTTAAAAGAAAATATGCCTCACTCTATGCAAAAAAGTTAAGTAACCCCAGCTCATCTTTGATTCTTTCCAGCCTTTCTTATTTCCTACTTTTTTACTCCTTCCTCCCACACAATGGCCTCCTGATCTCTCACCCATTCCTCCATTCGAACAAGAAAGGTTCAGAAATCATACGTTTATTGTTGGCCAATTATATTCCACAATAAACAAGATTCAATTGGGCTATTACTGTAGCCAACTATTTGCATATTGTGTCCATAAGATTGTTTTGAAGAAGAAAAATTTATTTTTAAAAGACTTTCAGGAAACAGCAATCCCATTAGGGAGAAATTTGAGGGCTATGAAGAAACTAGAAATCTCACTGTCAAGAAGGCTCTAAAGGTATTCCTGTAAGGAGACCAGAATCTGCCTTAATTGAGTATAATATCTTCTGAGATTTCAATGCAGAGAATATCGTCCTGTGGGGAAGGGGTAGATAAACAGAATTCTCAATAATTCATTTTGCCACCAGTACATGAGCCCAGAGTGGAGACATGAGAGACCACAAGTAGAATAAAATGTTCACCCTCTAATACTCCAGCTCCAATGTGGCACAAAATTGTTTTCTAAATTCCTAGTACTAGAGTTAACACAGGGCTGGAACATGTTTAAAGCTCACAGATAACAAAGAGGGAAACAAAACCAGATAAAAACACACAACCAGGAAATACAGTTCATAAAATATAATTTGCTCATGTTTTATCTTGTGTTCTCCTAGACAGGCATTTTCTCCTAGACAGGCATCTTCTCTCCTGCTCCAGGCTCATTCTCCTGTGGCCCAGGCAGCAGAGGCCATCTCTAACATGAATGGGAGGCTAATTCCAGAGAGCAGCAGGCATTCCCTCTTGCCTTTTTAAAGCCCACCTTCTAAATGCTCATTCTTTTCCAAGAATCCTCCTCTTCACCACATGATTAGGCCCAAAAATATCCAACTCTCTCAAGTGAGACCCCTCACCCTCCTCCACCCAACATGTGTGGCCTTACCACTTGACAGAAGAACCATATCAGAATAAAAGAGAAGAGCACCAAAGGAGGCTCAGGCATATACCCTCTCTGGCCCCACAACGCCACTCCCCATCCCCACTGTAGCAAAGGACCCAATCCATTGCAGCACTAGATTTATGTCTTTGTGGATGACTGACAATCAAGTTTGCATACAAAAGCACCAGAGATGAGTTTCCCCTCAAGAAGGTGGTCTATTCTATCACCCTGCTGTGCTGTCCCTTAAGAGACTAACAAAGCCCAGAAAATAAGGTAGGAGCAGAGAATTGGACAACTCGTTGTCATCTGCTTCTTCTAATTCCTGGAACATATGCTACAGCACTGATACACATGCCAAACTCTTATGTCTTTAGGAAAAATGAAACAGAGAAAGAGGATTTTCCATATTCTTTCATAAACCTCAGAGGTCAAACTATCTGACAGGCCATGGCACAGAAGCAGATAGAAAAATTATGGTTTTCTGTATTGATTTGATTAAGATTATTTCCATAAAGTCCCAAAGTCTTACATAAGTTGCAAGTTTTCAGGGTCTTTATACATCTTTAGAATATATTGAAACAGTATTGCTAATATATTTCTTTTCTTCATTAATTTCCTTAAATGAAGAAATATTACTATGTGAAGAGAATGGTTTCTTGACACATGTGTCAACCAGATTTAGGTCCTAGTGTCCCCTTTTGTTAACAAAAAATTTTTTAGATTGACATAATTTTTCAGACATATTTCTTGAATGCCTTCCACATGCAAGGTGTTCTCATAGCATTATCATACATAAGGAGACACGTCTGGTCCTGTTTCAAGGGAGTGGGCTTGTTTATCTTAAGCTATTGAATTATTGCCACCTCTACCTTGTGATAACTGTGTAACTATGGTCAATTTACTCCTTGGGTCTTTTTACTTTCCCATGAATTCACAGGGACTAATTATGAGAATTACATTAGAATTAGTATTCCCTGAATTACTTAAAGGGATGTTGCAAGCACTCAATAAATGTAAACTCTCATCCTCTTATTTCCTGGTTTTTACTAAAATTTATGCTTAGAATTAATTTCCCTATAATTAAATGGTACTTAAAAATTAATTTTTAATAATTTCCACAAGGTAAAATTATATAACTATTTAGAGATGGATTTTCTAACTAATTTGAAGGGTTTAACTTTTATTACCTAATTCATTTATTAATTTTTTCAACACCTACTATGTGAAATGCAATATGACAGGCACTGGGTATACAGACTGAAAAAGAGAGATGCCATTCACTGTTCATGGAATTGAGGTCAAACAAAAGAGAAATATCTTAAACAAGTAGTTACTTGATTTATTAAATTACACTAAGTATTACAAAGAGCAAATACAGGGTACTATGAAAACCATAATGGGCTGAATCTGTCAGAGATGGCATGAAAGATTTTTCTTAGGAAGTGAGTCAAACAGATCTTAACAGTAGAACAGAAATTAGGCATCAGGAGTGTGTGTGTGTGTGTGTGTGTGTGTGTGTGTGTAAATGACTCAAGGAAAGAATGCAGTTGTTTTTAGAGGAAGCTAAATAAGGCCAATGTGGCAAGATATGAAAAGTGCTAGAGATTACTCCAAAAAAAGTATTCAGATCGGGCAGGCAGCTTTTAGACCATGTTAGGGATTTGAGTCTCAATTTTTAAAGTAATGGGAAATCATTGAAGAATTTCAAGCAACGGAATGATATAATTAGGTGGAAATGTTAAAAATGTCATTCTAGCTTCTGTATGGAGAGTGGGCTGTGGCTAGGCAAGAGTGAAATCTAGGCCACTAGCTGGAAGGATTATGCAGTCATCTGGGTTAAAAAAAAAAAAAAAAAAAAAGATGTTGACAGAAACCAGTATGAGCAGGGGTGATGGAGAAAATAGAATTCTGTTACGAGAGGAAAAGGAGGTAGGAATTGAGTAGAATGATTCAAGTTATTCCCCAGGATTCTAATGTCTTCACTAGGTGGACAAAGATGCCATTCACTCAAGAGGGAACGCTGAGAAGGGTCAGGTTGGATGTGTACAAACTCTTTTTCAGACCTTAAGTTTGAAATGGCTGTAGTGCCCAAGTAGAGCTAACTCAGTAGGTAGCTGTATAGATCCAGGGCTTAGGGGACTGGTTGGGGCTGGAAGTAAAAATTCAAGAGTTCTCTTATACAGAAGGTAATTAAAGCCAAGATTGTGGGTAAGATTTTCTGGATACATGTTTTTAGGCTAGACATTCATTGAAACTATCTTGAAGCGCTCCCTGATTTTTTATAATCTTCTAGCAAAGCTCACCACTGGTTCAGCCTGACTTAAAACATTTTGAAGACTCATGCTATGGCACCAAGATTTAGACTCTTAACCAATTACTTATTGTAACTGCATAAGACAATTCAAAATTCTTTCCTAAGGAAAATGTTGATACTCTATATGTAGATACCATTGTATTTGCCAACACCTGTGCTGGGTGTGTTGGTGTTCTTTCACTGAGATAGACTTCAAATTCATGTACTCAAGCATGCACAACTGAAAGAGAACTCTGTCCCTTTAATGCTGGAGTTTAAGCCATATGACTTTCATTCTACTAACAACGCAAAATAGCTACCATACAGCTACTTCCTAGAAAATCCAGTCATGAAGGAAAGAAATCCATTTTTGCTTGAGAAAAGTATTCGTTGGGGAAGACGGAAGCAAGATACATTCCTCTATTCATTAAATAATAAGCAAGAAAAGTGGTGGTGATTGAAGATATTATTTTAGTCTATTATGTTGCCCTAACTGGGGATTGTTTCCTTGCATCATTGAAGGTTAAAGTATTAAAGAACAAATTTCTGCAAATTTCAAAAGCTCTGCTGTTTTACAGTATGGAGTGGTAGAGGAGAAAGAGGAAGAAAAAGTTAAATTTTTAATTTGTATTTCTCTTTATTCCCCCAAAGAATTTGAGATGCCTTATAAGAATACATGAAATAAAACATATGTATATGTATTCAGAACAAAAGAAAATACAAATTGGAGTAGATGGCTATGACTGAGGGGGAAGTGAAAATGCAACATGTAGGCCAAAGACTCCTACACAGGTACTAAAGTTGGATTCCAGATTAGAGTCTGAAAATTTGGCTTTTGAGTAAAGAGAAACACCATTGTATTCTTTATTATGCATAAAGAAAATCTTTTTCTTCTAAATGCAATTTATTACTTGGAATTTTGTTTTGAAGACATCGAAAGATACAGTAGGAAACATATTCAAAAATGTTCCTAAAGTAAATACAGTAGTAGATTTTGTATATCTTTTCTGATAGAGTTTCTTAATTCCAGACTTCAACTTGATTCCAAAACAATAACAGCAATTCTGCGAGGTGAGAGGAGTGAAAGGAAGAGGCTCAGTGTGACCCTATGATGTGACTCTCTAATTGACTAACTTAATTCTGAGCTAAATCCTGGAAGAGCCAGATGACTGATTCTTTGCTGTTTTAGATGAGATCTTCTAAGGGAATCTGATGAAAGCTATAGACCCCCAGAAACACACTCATACACACATATACAACATAGCATATAAATGCAGATGATTCACAAATCTCTTAAAGCCCAGGCTGAAATATGTGATGTCAAGTGTCTCTAAAAAGTAATTTAGAAGTAGTATAAGTGTGTACTTAAGAGTATATACTAGGCATCAAACAGATCTCAGTCTGATTTTGGGTTTTTGCTACTTGCTAGCTGTAGAGCTTTAAGCAGTATTTAACTTCCTTAAGCCTCAGTTTTCTCATCTGTAAAATTAGGGTCAATAATACTGTTTATCTCATAGGGTAGAAGTGAAGATTAAATGAGATAATGCTTATGAAGGGCATTGCATAATGTCTTTAACATAGTAAAGACTTAGTAGTAGCTATTAGTTATGGTTAGCTTTATGAATTCATAATTAATTGAAGCTATTGTTACTGGCTATTAGTTATGCTGTTTCCATTTCCCTACATGACCAAGAACATTAGAGAAGGGGTGATGAATTCACAAAACACTCTAGATAGATAGATAGATGATAGATATAGATAGATAGATAGATAGATAGATAATAGATAGATGTAAACTACATATATATGTATGTAAATGTAAACTACTTCTCTAGGAAGAATACATATAATCTCTTTCTGATGTTCAATGAGGCCCATGGTTAAAAAAACGTAAAGACGCAGGGGAAAGAGGCAAACATAAGTTGGCTCTGTTCTTCATGAAGGTACTGACTCATAGCTACTGTTCCCCACTCTCAATTTAGAGAGAACATTCATGTGCTCAGGGCACACATTTATCTTCTATGTTGTTTCCCTAAGAGAGAACAGTGGCCTTATTGTTGTTAACATCACTAAGCATTTATTGTTCTGACTCCATCTCTGGACACTCCATTGTTGCCTTTAATGCTCCTGACTCACCCCATAGGTCCTCGGTTGGGTCAAAGATATGTTAACATTAGAAATGATAGAAAATCTCCCAGGTAAGTTACTGAGCTATACAAAAACAATTTAAAATCCTTCCAAAAATGCCAGCAGTCACCAGTGCTTCCTCTCCTTTCCTATTCCCTGAGTTATTTTTTCCCCAAACTTTTGTTGACCTTATTTTGGCCTAACCCTGACTCCCCATTTTTGTCCTTTTTAAAGCTAGCATTTGCAATAAGAATATTCCTTTTCGTTGTAGTTCACAGAATAAATCTTCAAGTCTTTACTCTTCTTTACAGTGTTCATTGCATCATAAAGATTCTATTTGGTTTGCTACTGAACATACAGCATGGATTTTTTTATTCTTTTCCCAATTCAGAACCATTTTGGACACTTGGATGAGTCTCCCTCCACACAGCCCTTTTGATATGAACGTCATAAAGCTTTAGGAATTGAAAACTTTTCAAAAGCCTTACAAAATTAGGGTTAGAATCAAGTCAGCGAGCTTTGTTTACTGAAGCTTTGCTTTGCTAATGTGTTTACACATTATGTGGCTCTAATAAAAGCCATCTCAGGATAATGTCATTGCTATTTTTCTGTTTCAGTGTCATAATTTCTGTCTGTAACATTTAATGTAAATTTTTTTTCGGCTCAAGGAATTTATTTAAATAATCAAATAATTTAATTAAAATAAATCAAATAATTTAATTAAATATAAATTTAATATTTGGACAATATACTCACTGCAAATAACTCAAATCCCTTATAAGTGCCTATGATAAAGAATAAATATAGTTCACACCATATGCTAGCAGCATGCTATGATGCTGTCATACATCATCTCATTTTACCTCTACTACATTCTCCTGAGGATAGTTATTCTGCCCACTTTGCAGGTGATGTAAACTAAAGGTCAGAGAATTTGGGTGACTTACCCTTGCTCAGTGAGTGCAAAGTTTTAATTTTTAGCTGAAGTTCGTCTGACTCTAAAGCCCTTGGTTCTCTGACTAATAAAGAAGGAGCCAATTAATTTCATAAGAAACAACAAAGAACTTTACAAAATTACGTATTCTGAGCTCTTCAAGCTTCTAGTTCAGTAGATCTGGGTGGGACCTGGAATACTTGTAAGAACTCAATTAATGGTATCTATTGTTAGTTATTAGTTGTGCTGCTTTAGTTTTTCTAATAAGACCAAGAACATTAGAGAAGAAGTTATTAATATTCAAAGCATATTGTAAATATGCAAATGTGCATCTCTCTGGGAAGCATTCCATAACCTTGTTCAAATTCTCAATGAGGCTTTTAAACCCAGAAGGTTAAAAACCACTGGATAGAGGCAAACACAAGTTGGTTTGCTCTATTTTTTAATGAAGGTTTCTGCTTACATCTGACCACACTTCACTCACCATTTAAGAACATCAGTGTGCTCAGAGCAGGCATGTTTATCTTAAATATTGTTACTCTAAGCTGTATAGGTGACTAAATGTCTCTAAGCTTTTTTAGTGTTCAAATTACAAATACCTTGGGACATTCCATTTTTTACATTAATGCTATTTATCCATCCCATAGCCCCTTTGAATTTCTAAAGCCTATATGATTCAGAGACATAGCCAGGTTTGAAAATAACTAATATTTATTTAATATCTTGGTATAATAATAATCCGACTTATTAACTAAAATCCCTTTATTAACTGGCAGCAGTTAATGGCCTGAAATAATGGAAATTTTTCAAAATACATCCCATTAGTGCACAGATACTACAGCAGTCTTTAAATAGAATATGTCTTAATGCCACAATTGAATTCATAATAGTTATCACTCCCATGCATCTTCTATGCTCCAAGTTGTTTATGAACATGAATCTCTAGTCTTTAGAAACGCCACCCTTAGTGTGAGATGACACTCAACATCCTAGCACTAGGACCTGTTCTTTGAATTGATTTCTAGATATGATGTAGCATGTTCTGTTGTTTATTTCCCCACCACTCACTACCCTCTCCTTTCTGATTTGTTGGTTACAATGCAGTCAGCTCCGTAGAATAAACTGCCATTGCTCCAATTCATTCCCTTTTGTCAATGGTTAGGCTTAGGACACAGTTTTGTCCAATGATATGTAAGGGGAGGGTAGCTAAGGCTTCAGGATTAATCTTTCATCCCTGATATGAGACTAGTGCTCAAAGAGAAAGACTCTCTTTGCCCCTGCTCTCTGCCCTCTTGCCAGGAACACTCTCATGAGGAAGTAATGCTTAAAGCAGGGCAGCTACTCTGAGACCATAAGCAGAGACAATGCTGACCACTGACCACGGCAGAAAAAAAGAAAAGAAAAACCTTGATTCTTGATGACAATGTTGATCTACCAAACCAACACTGAGAGTGCCCACCTCTAGTTTCCTGCAATAAATAATACATAACTATATAACTTAATATGCTTGCTTTCAATCAAAAGCATCTTAATCGATGCAAATAGTGACAAACTATTTTGAACTATGCATAGTAGCTATTCACTTCTCCCCAAAATTGTGACCAAAAAGACAGCCTGAATAAGGAATGTAGAATAGCCAGTGGAGAGATTGGAATACAAAGATTGTCTTAGAAATGGGATTGACAGCCCAGGAAAAAAAAGAGTTTTTCTTCCTAGCCCAATACATTAATTAGACCAACATCTACTAGATGAAAATTTAAGTTATTCAAGTATCGAAAACTTTCCAGAAATCCAAGTTTAGCAACCTAGAAGTAATGGTTTGGAATCCTGCTTCCAAACGTACTTTTCATGCATGTGCTCTCTTTCTCTCTCTCTCTCTCTCTCCCGCTCCCTCCACCACTCCACACACACACAAACTTTTTAGGGAAGAAGGTGGGAGCATATCTTGGTGGGATCCAAATATTATTTGAGCATAGATCCTACACTATGGGTCACAATCAGAACAGAAACTGTACATGTATCACCTCTATCCACTTGCATGTGCCCAAGATAAACATTACTAGAAGATCAATTGTTTTTCCCCCTCAACCTGGGGAACAGTCTGACAGTCCTCCTCAAATCAATGTTTCAGGCAGCCACCGTTAAAGATGGGAATTTGCCTTTCAGGCAGATCCAATCTACCATCCCAATAACAGCTGATTGAAAGCTAGCTAGAAGCTGCAGTTGAGCTAATTGTATACAGACTTTGAGGTAGCTTGTTAAAAATATTGTTTTGAATTTAGTACATTTGAGTGGGGCCTGAGATTCTGTATTTTTAATAACTTTCACAGGTTACAAAATGGTGCCCACCATTTGATTTTCACATAAGTTTTATAGGATTAACTAAGTATTTTTATACTTTATATTTTATATTTACACTACCAAATATTTTTAAATTGAGGGGAAATTATATAAAATCGAGAAATTTTTCATTTACTGCTTTTAAAAATTAGAAAATCTACAACACTGGGCTCTGTTCCAACATGATAACGACCAACTGGAGCTGAACAGCGCTGCCTTTTTTGGATGGGGCATGCACTTAGTGTTTTGTCACAGCCCTCTTCATTCCCTGATGCCTCCCTGACACTGCAGATGAGTACCACTGATGTTTACCATCATGTTTGCACCGTTGTTTGCTTATACAGTTAGTTGTCAAAAACAGGAAAACAAATGACAGACCCAAAGGGCCAGTCAAAGAGACAGAAAAGTTAGTGATATTAGGGCATCAATCTCTTTCTCATGAAATTTCAAGAAGGAAGATTAACAAGGTCCTTGAGCAAGGGGCTTTGCCAAACAACTGTAAGTCTGTTTCACAATTTCAATGACAGCCGGGAAATTTTATACTGCCACTGTTTTTCTCACATGTTAAAGAGCAAAAGCTCTGAAGGATTACAGCAGAGAGAGAAAGTCCATCCCAGAATGTGACACTACTTGCTGTAGAGCAGAACTGAGTATGATGGGGCTGGGTGCTGATTGTCTGCAAAATCACCTCATTATAACCCATGTCCACTCTAATGAGGAGCTAGGCATTATCTTAAAATGTGCTGCAGCAAAGCCAGTCCTACATTTGGTGGTTTGTGAACAATCCCGTTATATGCCCTGAATATTTGTAATCTCATAATTGGTTTTCCAATTGTATTCTGAAAATATAAATTACCCTAGGCTAAATTTTAGAAGCAATCACACCATTACACATCACAGCAAACAGTATTATGTAAGGTTAACCATGGTATCTTTTTACCAGTTTTATTTACTGAAGCGCACATGAATACGTTCCAGTTATAAACATTTCAAACAACAAAGAAGTACAGAGAATAAAAAGTAAAAATCTCCCATATTCTGGAGGATTTCTCATCACTTATGACACTATCACACTATAAATTTCTGATCACACTCAATATTTTGTTCTGTAACTTACTTTTTTATTTAATAATATGCTTGGGAAATCTTGCCATGTCAGAATTTACTGCATGCTTTTTAACCATTATATAGCATTCCAAATCAACCATTCCTCTATTGATGAATATTTAAATTGTTTCTTCTTCTTTATATGTTGCAATTAATTCCCTCAATCATATATCTTAATGCACACACATGAGTATGTAGAAGAGCTATCTAGGAGTGACACTTGTCAGTTCAAAGTATACACATGCTATTAATTTTTTACGGACCCCCAAATTGCATTCTACATGTAATGTCTGAATACCTAATTCCCCATGCTCTTGGCTATTATAAATATTTAAAGGGTTTGCCTATGTAAAAGCCAAAAACATATCTCTGTTTTAATTTGCATTTAAACATATTTCACATTATTTATTAGCCATTTGTAATTTTTTGAATTTCTATTAGGTTGTCTTTTCCTTCTTAATTTGCATGAAACCCTTAGATAGTAAGGTTGTTATCTTTTTATGTATATATGTTGCAAATTTTTTTTTTACCAGGTTGACAATTGTCTTTTAACTTTGTTCTTTAACATCAAATTGCACAGAAATATTCTGAACTTTTAAATATTAAAATCTGATGAGGCTTTCTTTTATAACTTCAGAATTTTTTAATTCCCAGGAAGGTTTTACTTACCTCATAGTTATAAATATATTCTCCTTTATTTTCTGTACCTGTTACCCACCAGGCCTACTGGCCTGGATTTGGATCTCACAATTAGATGGATGTGAGTCTGCACGCTTCTTGAAAAGCACGGTGGACACTGGGCATAAGCAGGACCTTTCAAAATCAAATAATAATGTGCAATGCACAATTAGAAAACAGGTCCCAACCACCTCTAAAATGCTGTGGCTTTGGCAGTGTGGCATGACTAGAGACAGCACCTTACATAGTAAGACTTCCACTAAGTGCACCTTTTTTTTTAACCTTTTTTTCTTTTCTTTTTTTTGGGGGGCGGGGGGACAGCATTTTGCCATGTTGTCCAGGCTGGTCTCAAACTCCTGGGCTCAAGAGATCTGCCCCCTCCTGCCCAAGAGGCGGCCTCCCAACCTGCTGGGATTACAGGTGTGATACACCATGCCTGGGCACTAACTGCACCTTTAACATCACTGAACTGCTCTCCAGATCAGCAGAGAAAGCTATCTCATTGAGACTCTACTGGCAATTAATAACAATAATACTATTATTAATTATTAACAAAAAAAATTAATAATAATGATGATGAAGATAACAGCTAACATTACCATGTACTTACTATGTACCAGGCGTTTAACATGTATCATCTCATTTAATCCTCACAACAACCTTACGATGGTGGCATTACCACTACTATGGCCATTAGCATCTACTGACATTTCCTGAAAGCGCCACAGCTAATAAATACAGCCATAATTTAAATCAAAGTCTGTCTGACTTTAGAAGCCACAATTATAACCATGGAATTATTCTCTCTCATACCAGATGGTTTGTGAAATAACCCTTTGGGAATATCCAAAAAACAACCAAGGGAGACTAAAGGAATGGCTGATATCCTTGAATCTGGTAAAAGGAGTTTGTGTTATGTAAGTTGAGCATTAAATCAGTATAAGTAGATTTAAAACATGGTATGTAAAAACAAACCAAATCGTTTTCAGATGTATGTGAGATATAAAGGTGAAAAAAATAAGCCATAGAAGTACTAAAAAGATTAAATAATTTTTAAAAACAAATTGGAAGAGGAAATAAACCTTCTAAATATCAAATAAAACTCAGAAACCACTAAAAATAGATGATAAATTCTATTAGGTAAAAATAAAAACTTTTTCATTACAAAATATCACAAAGCCAAATAATAAATGATAAATTTCACTGGAAGAAGGTGGGGTAGGTGAATTTGTCAATTAATTTCACTAATAAAATGCCTTACATGTGAAGAGCTTACATGACTCTTCAATGTCCAAGGAATGTCCAAGAATCAAATTGAGAATAAAAGGGAAAAATTATATATACTATATGAAAGATAATATAAGTGGTTCTTAAACACATGAATTATTTTTCAGCCTCACTGATAATTTTAAAATACAGAAAAGAAAATCATAATGAGGTATCATTTTTTAATCAATCAGTTTGGCCATAATAAAAAGAGAAGGAGAGAGAAAAAGAGAGAGAAAAATCATGCTGGATAGTTTCAGGGAAAATGTTTTTATATACTGCTGGTAGAAGAGTATATACTACTACAACTTCCCCATACAAAAGGTTTAAAATTTGATATTTTCCAAAACAAACTTGCATATAGTTTTTGATCCACCAATTCCACATATATTTCACGCTACAGACATATGATCATCTGTGAAAATGGCATATGTATAAGGTAATAGAGAAGATGAAAAACAAATTAATAAGGGACTATTCAACATTTAATGGATTAAATAAATTATACTATATCCACATAGTGGAATACTTCATAATATAAAAAAAAAGAATAGGCAGTTTAAACCAATTGATCTATTATTAAGTTAAAGAGCAAAGCACATAGGAGTGTATAGATTATGGTAGCCTATGTGCAAAGAAATTTTGTATACACACATATACACACTAAATAATTCCCAGAAAAACTCTTTAAAAGCTGAATGGTTAAGAAATTGGAGTGGGAGAGAGATTTATTTCTTATCATATATTTCTGTGTGTCTTGAATTTAGAGTCAAGTGTGGATTTTTAATCAAGTATAAAAATTGATATTATTCATGTTATTGGGAGAGCTACAAGAATCTTTTCACCAGGAATCATTTTATAGAAAATAATTTAGAATATGATTTCAATGTCTATCAACAAGAAAATGATTTTTAAAATATGATAGATAGAATAATATTTAGCTATTAAAAATTAATCTTTATATGTGACTAATTTTAAGATTTAAAAAACAGGTTATCATACAGTAAGTATAATCTCATCTCAATGCTTATAAAACAAAAATCATATATGTGCCTGTAGATGTATATACATAGATATGTTTGTGAAAAAGAGCCTGAAATTTTATATACTACAGATACCTAAGAAATAGGGAGTGGGGGTGGGCAATCACTTTTTTTAATTCACTTTTGTGTTGTTTGATTCTTACAAAGTAATGTGTTACATTCATGGTTAAAAATGTATACTCTTCATAATTGAAGTCATGGAGACATTATTTGTATTTAGAGGATGGAGAAGTTAGAGATTCAGTGATTATATAATATTATTATTTTTGTCTGAGTTTCTATGGTATTTTCTACTTCATATATTCAATATACTCAAACATTAGGAAATACATATCAAATAACTGAAAAATATTTACTTGCTTACCATATGTTAAAGTTTATATGCTGAAATTAACCTATAGTCAACATTTAGACCCCAATGAAAAAGAGCTTAAAATAAAAGACACTTGATTCAGTCTCAAAACAACAACTGGGATTTCAAATTAAGTTAAGAAAATAGCCTCAATTCTAACTCTGAATTTTTTAGTATGTATTTATTCTTTTGAAGCTCTATGTCAGGCCAATTTACAGATGGTCTGTTGAGCCACAGGAAAATAACCCTGCTTAGCTCATGAATCATAAAGAGTTACTCTAAATAGTTATTAATGCAACTTCTCAAGGCATCTGCCTTAACCCAAGGGAATATTTTACCCATAAGTTTAAATCTTGCTCAAAAGCAAATAGGTAAATTGATGCTCTGCTTATAAGTGAAACTGTCTCATAATGAAGCCCTTTGGGTACTCCATAATCTAAATTCCTTACCACAAACAAGGATTAAAATTAATTCATTCAAACCAAATTCTGTTCTGTAATTAATAGAACTTATAAGAAGAAACATGTTCTTTAGTTTTCACAATTGAATACTATTGAGCATCCTAAAATACTAGAAGATCTTCCCTTCCATATTTTTAAGAATGTCAGCTATTAAAAAGAAAGCTTATTTTCCACATGTTCTTTAGTGTATTTGAATCTTTAGTAGTATTCAACACATATTAACCAATAATAATGTTTCAGTTTTCAAAACAAGCAACTTATTTGTCTTGTATGTGCCTAAGGAACTAATCACGAATGGGAATGGAATGGTGCAAGGATTGAAAAAGGCAAGCCAAATCTCGTTCAAAGTTACTCAAGCACTGTTCAACTTTGTTCTAGAACTGTGAATATTGAAATGGATTGTTATTAGATGCTAGAAAGGTACACTGTGATTTTGTGATATAACTCAGTATTACTCAGTTATGAATGATATTAACACAATAGGTATAAAAATACTGGCGTACAACCCTTCAGAATTAAAGATGCTGGAGATAAAATGGCTTTCCTAAAAGGCTAAACATGAATTATTATTCTATGCTATTTATGAAATATCTTGGTTAACAGGCCCTCACAGGTAGCAATGAATATAAAAATATTCCTAGAGTCTCATTTCATCAATAGGTTGAGTCCCCACTGGGGGAACACTGTATTTGTGGAAGAGTATAAAGCTTTGGTTTCTACCTTTATGAAGGGGACATCCTGGTGGAGATTATATTACCTAGAAAATAGGGGACAAAGTGTAATATTAGATCACTGAACTGAAATTTTAAAAAGAAGTGAATTCTAATCAAAATTCTGTCAAGAACTGGTTGAGTGTCAAAGGAAAGCCAGTTGTTCTTTTCAGGCCTTAGTTTACTCCTTTTGAAAATGAAGTACTAAAATTAAAATTGCCTAAGGTCATATCAGGTCAAAGGCGATACAGAATAATGTTTAGGAGACTGTCCTCAGTTATATGTACTAGGTATATATATTTGGGTAAATTATCAAACTTTTGCTTCAGTTTCATCAAAAAAATCAAGATAATAATATTATCTACCTCACTGGCTTATTGAAAGCCACTAATGTCTGACAAAGGGCTAATATCCAGAATCTACAAAGAACTAAAACAAATTTACAAGAAAGAAACGGCTCCATCAAAAAGTGGGCAAAGGATATGAACAGACACTTTTCAAAAGAAGACATTTATACGGCCAACAAACATAAGAAAAAATGCTCATCATCACCGGTCATTAGAGAAATTCAAATCAAAACCACATTGAGATACCGTCTCACACCAGTTAGAATGTCGATCACTTAAAAATCTGGAGACAACAGATGCTGGAGAGGAGGTGGAGAAATAGGAATGCTTTTACACTGTTGGTGGGAGTGTAAATTAGTTCAACCATTATGGAAGACAGTGTGGCGATTCCTCAAGGGTCTAGAAATAGAAATACCATTTGACCCAGCAATCCCATTACTGGGTATATACCTAAAGGATTATAAATTTTGTTCTATTATAAAGACACATGCATATGTATGTTCATTGTGGCACTGTTTACAATAGCAAAGACTTGGAACCAACCCAAATGCCCATCAATGATAGACTGGATAAAGAAAATGTGGCACATATACACCATGGAATACTATGCAGCCATCAAAAAGGATGAGCTCATGTCCTTTGCAGGGACATGGATGAAGCTGAAAACTATCATTCTCAGCAAACTGACACAAGAACAGAAAACTAAACACGCATGTTCTCACTCATAAGTGGGTGTTGAACAATGAGAACACATGGACACAGGGAGGGGAA
>CAUYLG010048094.1:0-22135 GCA_963573385.1 Cacajao melanocephalus | reverse complement strand
GGGGTGGGGAGTTGGGGAGGGGTAACATGGGGAGAAATGCCAGATATAGGTGATGGGGAGGAAGGCAGCAAACCACATTGCCATGTATGTACCTATGCAACAATCCTGCATGTTCTTCACATGTACCCCAAAACCTAAAATACAATAAAATACATATTTAAAAATAAGCTCGCTGGGTGCAGTGGTTCACGCCTGTAATCCCAGCACTTTGGGAGGCCAAGGCAGGTGGATCATGAGGTCAAGAGATCGAGACCATCCTGACCAACATGGTGAAACACCCTCTGTACTAAAAAAATACAAAAATTAGCTGGGCATGGAGGTGCATGCCTGTAGTCTCAGCTACTTGGGAGGCTGAGGCAGGAGAATTGCTTGAACCCAGGAGGCGGAGGTTGCAGTCAGCCAAGATCGTCCACTGCACTGCAGCCTGGCGCCTGGCAACAGAGTGCAACACTGTCTCAAAAAAAAAAAAGTTTACATTGTAAAATGTGTCATCAAAAATTTACTGTTGTAATTCTGGAGGTTACATTTTTGTCCCAAATGGTGACTGTTCCTGTTTGCTCTCTAGAGTCCAGTTAGAACCCACCTGTGTTGGCATTGTCTATTTTAACTAAACAGAAGTCCAGCTGTAGAATTAGTATAAACACAGCTGTAGAATTAGTATAAACACTGCCCTTTTGACTTAAATTTATACAGTCTTATTATTTTTTAGGCACATGATCCTCTTATCAATCATGACATATATGTTATGATTGCAGTTTACAGATTAAAAAACTGAGGTCTGGGAAAATTAGCATACAAAAATTAAACTTAACAGCCAGATAAGTGGCCCAGCTGGGTGTATATCAAAGTTTTTCTACATCAAAATTTGAAACAATATGCAAGACTACCTTTTATGAATGGTTATTCAATCCAGATGCATTCGTATCTATAAAATAAAGAAACGTTATTAAATTTCACCATAGAAATCCATATGGAAAGAAACAGAGGCTGCTTGATTCTGTCTCTATTCTTGCAGGTATTCTTAATATTCCAATATACTAAGATTCCAATTCCCAAACTCCTCTCCGGATATTGGAGCTGCTTTTCAATTATTTTTCCAATCCCATTGGTTAATAAAAAGCCAGATATTTCCAATATTCATCTTTTAACTTTTCTAAAATTGTCCATTTTTTTTGGACTGCTCATTTTTAATGCTTTCCAGAGTCTCTCTGAAGTTGCTGTGTTGTCTTATAAGGAAAAGATCTGTAGATTAGTTTATACCATGATGAAAGTTAATATTGAACACAATATTGTTTAAATCAACCTGTCCAGAAAGAACAGAACGAGTTGACATATGTTAAGTTTGATTCTAAACATTACCTTAAATAGAATAACAGAAAAAATAAATTAGCTTTATTTCCACATCTTATAAGCAATCTCAGAGGAAGAAAAAACGTTCTCCTTGTAGAACATCAAAACAAAATATACAGAATTATAATAAGACAATATTAATGAGTCACCTGATTTCTCTTCGGACTCAGGGAAACCAAAACTAAGTTGGATGAAAAGTTATGAATTATTTTAATAACAATTGCAGATGTCCCCAAAAATTGAAGACCAATATACAATGTAGTTATTATGCATTCTATTCCTACTTAGAATTATTTTACTGACAGAACATGCACTAGATGGCTTCAAAAGCCTTATATACCTGAACCAAAAAGATTGATTGCATACACAAACTTAGAAACGAATTCAAGCTTAATGTTTTAAAAATATAACTGATGGGCTGGGTGCAGTGGTTCACGCCTGTAATCTCAGCACTTTGGGAGGCAGAGGCTGGTAGATCATGACATCAGGAAATCAAGATCATCCGGACAAACATGGTGAAACCCCGTCTCTACTAAAAATACAAAAAAATTATTTGGGTGTGGCAGTGCACGCCTGTGTCCCAGCTACTCTGGAGGCTGAGGCAGAATTGCTTGAACCCAGAAGGTGGAGATTGCAGTGAGCCAAGATCACACCACTGCAGTACATATAACTGATGGTTCTTTTTGCTACTATGAAATTATGTTAGGAGATATAATTATCTGGCAGACAAAAGTTGGCTTTGGAATTCAAGCATGTGTGTTATTTGATTATGATCCTAAATAATGAAAACTTGGCAACAACTTTGGAAAGAGGAGATGTTGGTTAGGGAAGAAATCTATATGTCAGGAATTACAAATGGTACAAATGGCTACCAAAGGTGTGGCAAATTTTACTTGCCAGAATAAGTGGTGGCAGTTAATCATCTGCTATTGATGGTTAAAAATTGAGCTTTATCTATTTTTAAAAAGAGTTACAAAGCATAGAACATGAGATCTTTCTTCAGTATTTATTGGAAACATTTCATGTTTTATTTAATCTACAGAAGAAATCACAAACTTAAAACGTAGTTAGGACAAAAAATCAAAACATTGGTTAAATGGTTTACTAATTTAGTTCAGAACACCATAAATGTATAAAAAATTGCAATGGGGGCCAGGCACAGTGGCTCACAACTGTAATCTCAGCATTTTGGGAGGCCAAGGTGGGTGGAACACAAGTTCAAGGGATTGAGACCATCCTGGCCAACATGGTGAAACCCTGTCTCTACTAAAAAGTAAAAAAATTATCTGGGCATTGTGGCACATGCCTGTAGTCCCAGCTACTTGGGAGGCTGAGGCAGGAGAATTGCTTGAACCCAGGAGACAGAGATTGCAGGGAGCTGAGATTGCACCACTGCACTCCAGCCTGGTGCCTGATGACAAAGTGAGACTCTGTCTCAAAAAAAAAAAAAAAATGCAATGGTCTAGACTCACTGTAACACAGGAAAGGAAAAATAGCACATTATTTGTTGGAGACTAAATCTTTCCCTTCTTTCATCTTCCTTCTCTTCCAAAAAGGCATAAGTCATAAGTATTTAAAATTATATATATATATATATATATATATATATATACACATATATATCTCTCCAAATTCTCACCAAGAAATTTCAACAAATTTACAGTGCCACCATACCACTTCCAAATCCTCACCAATACTTCAATAACTGATCCCTATTTGTGCCAATGTAATAAATAAAATATGATGTTATAATATTGTTTTAATTAATATTGTCTTCACATTTGTGTCACACAAATATAAATTAATAATTTATATTTAACTTCTGATAACTTTATTACAAAACATGGAGTTTATAATTTTCATGTATTCATAATATCTACCATAATATCCATCATAGTCAGATAGCTATAGTGATGCATTGTCAGTATAAAAATATATCACAAGAATAATCTATTTGTATTTGTATGTTTAGTGAAATTTGGAAAAATTGCGGTGCCTCTGATTTCAAGTTGAGATTCAAAGAAAAAAGAAAAAGGGTTTTTTTTCTATGTTGAGGTTCAAAAGCATGTCAAACATTTACTGTCCACCTGCATTTCTTCTTTTGGACACTAAATGTCCATATCATTATCAGATTTCTTAATGGTCACGTGAATTTAAATTTAGAAAATAATTTTTAGTGTTTTATTTGATGTCATCAATATAAGCAATGTTTTAAAGAAGAAAAAACAGAGATCACAACTTACCTATATCAGACATAGGTTTTGTTTGGTGTTAAATTGTATTTTTTTCCTATAGCTTCTGAAAATTTGTTTAGGGATTATCAAATTCAATAGCTTAACCCAAATGGACAAAGTTCTTCAAACACAAAGTTACCAAACGGTAACAAGACAAAATAGAAAATCTAAATAGTTAATAGCTTTTGGGATATAAACAGAGACACATTGCCCACGTTCACTTTCAAGTAATAATTTTTTGTATTTTTTTGTGGCTGTTGAAAGTGCTGTCATCAGAGAACCTTCAGCTGTCAGCCCTCTAATTGTTTAACTTTAGAGTCATCTCCTTCAAGGTAGAACCCTTGCCTGGAAGGACCTCATTCAGAGATTAATTGTTGAAAGAGTGGGGATGGTATAATGTGGCTCTGCCATTCTGGCCAAACGTAAGACAATTCTAACAAACTATTTCAATTCCAGACTTTCTATGAGTAAGCTGTAATTGAGGTCAGGCTTGCATCAATACTTGATTTATTCTTTACACAATCCTGCTTTTTTTTTCTGCTCTGTCCCAGAGGGATCACTTCAAAGAGACCTTACAAGTAAGCATCTTGCACACGAAGTCTTTTTCAAAGGCTGCTTTCCAGAGAAGCCAAGTCACCACACCCCATGTCTATTGAGAAAATTGCTTTTATTATTGTTAATAAAAAACCTTTTCTACAATAAAAATTTCAGGTGCAATTGGTTTTACTTGCGAATTCTGCCATACAATTAAAAAAGGACAAAAATCTGATGTAAACTCTTTGAGAAAATAGAAAAAAATTCTACCGATCTTGTTTGATGCGGCCTTCATAATATAAAAAACTGACAAAGTTCTACAAAAAGATGAACATTAGACTAATATTCTTACTGAAAATAGCTTCTGTAATCAAATATACATAAATCAAATCTATAAGATATTAAATTACAAACAAGTTGTTTCATACTAGTAAGGTGAGATACATTTGTCATTTGAAAATCAATTAATAGCATTCACTATATTAATGAAAGAAAAAAATATGATCATCAAAATAGATACCATTAAAATCATTTCAGAAAATTTACCAACTATGGGGGACTTCTATTCCATAACTTCAAGAGTTATTATAAAATTACAATTTTCAAAACTGTGTAGGAGTAGTGTAACAATAAACAATTACAAGAATGGAACAGAAGAAAGAGCTCACACCTTGGCTTACACGTCTGCAGTGTTTGATATTCTAGCAATGAATTCAAAACAATCTATGAGCAAAAAACAGTCTTTTCAAGTAATAATGTTGGAAAAATTGGAGATTCATATGGATTAAAAAATGAAGCACGCATCTCACACCACATAAAAGTTGAAGCTATAAAAGTTGAAGCTATAAAGCTTCTAGAAAAAAATCGTTTTATGTTTTGTGACTTTAGTGAAGGCAATATTTTTGCAGATGAGTCAGAAAGCAATAACTATAAAATTAAAAATGTTAAATTATACTTAACCAAAGCTTAAAAATTCTGTTCATCCTAAGACAGCATTAATAACATTATTAGGGAATATATATATATAAAAGCATACAGGGAATATTCTTAATATTCCCTATATATAATAACATATAGGGAATATTAGGAGAAATATTAGCAATACATAGATCTTCCAAGAAAAGTGTATCTTGAATACAAAAAGAATTCACAACTGAATAATAAAAAGGCAAATCATCCATTAGATAAAGAGGTAAAGGAATTGAACTAATGCTGACAGTGAAATTTATATAGATTACCAATAAGCACATAAAAATATGTTCAATAATATTATTCACCAGGGAAATGTAGATTAAAACCATAGTGAAACTCCATTACACAAAACCCAGAATAGTTGATACTAAAAAGTAACAACATCAAATGTTGAAAAGTATGTGGAATAGTCTTGCCTAATAGTAGTTTCTACAATAATGAAAATGTCTATATCTCAGTTGTCTAATAAAGTAGCCGCTGGCTGCTGTGGCTATTCAGCACTTACAATGAGTCTAGTGTAACTGTGGAACCACATTTTAAATATTATTTGATTAAAATCAATTTAGATTTAAATAGCTTATAGGTAAATAGTTGAGGAACTAGAATTATACATTATATATGAAAATGAGAAATTAATTAAATGACTCTAGTAAGTTTCTTATTTTAAAAAAATAAAATACCCCCAGATATGTGCTCAATGTTAATAGAAATGTAAGTTTAAAAAAAGACAAAGACTTGAACCAGAATGCTTTTAACAATTTTATGCATAATCATCTCAAAGAACCAGAAAGAACTCAAATGCCTATCAATTGGTAAATGAAACGACTAAATGATTTCAGTATATTTATACAATAAAGTACTATTCAGTAAGTAAAAGGATTGAGAAATGACATACATGAATTTTAGAAACATTATGCTTGGTAAAGGAAGGCTTAGAGAAAATATATTTTATATGATTACATTTATATGAATTTATAGAATACACAAAGCTAATCTATGATTGAAAAATCAAAACAGCTATCTTTGGGAGTTGGAGGCAGAAAAAAAATAAATGAATGTAAGATGTCAGAAAGAGACTCAATTTTCTTCTTCCCTGAAAATTACCTCCTGTAAAGCTAAATTATAAGTGTTGCCAAATGCAATAAATACCATGTCTCAAAATGGGATGACATAAAGAATAAATACTTTAGACTACTGTGAACTCAAAAGGCATTGGCAAATTAGGTTTTTTTTAATGGTGGTGCAATGTATTATGTATAGCCAAAAGTTCTTTTATAGGCAAAGTAGAAACAGCAGTTCTAGTTGCTGATAGAGCATCCCCAGATCTCACTTGATACCATGGGATAATATATGAAAGGAACAAAGATAAAAGATAAACACAGAAGGTGGTAGAGGTGCCAGAAGACACTCCACAGGTGGTATCCGTGGTCTCCAATGACTATCATCTGGAGAAGGTAGTAGAGGTGAACAAAGACACTCTAATGGTGGTGTCCGCAGTCTCCAATAATTATCATCTGGAGAAGGTGGTAGATGTGCCAGAAGACACTGCAGTGGTTGTGTCTGTGGTCTCCAATGACTTTCATCTGGAGAACGTGGTAGAGGTGCGAGAAGACACTCCAGTGGTGGTGTCTGTGTTCCCCAATGACTATCATCTGGAGAAGGTGATAGAGGTGCCAGAAAACACTCCAGTGGTGGTGTCCGGGGTCTCCAATGACTATCATCTGGAGAAGGTGGTAGAGGAGAACGAAGACAATTGTATGGTGGTGTCCATGGTCTCCAATGACTCTCATCTGGAGAAGGTGGTAGATGTGACAGAAGACACTCCAGTGTTGGTGTCCGTGGCCTCATATGACTGTCATCTGGAGAAGGTAGTAGAGGTCCCAGAAGACACTCCAGTTGTGGTGTCTGTTGTCTCCAATGACTATCATTTGGAGAAGGTGGTAGAGGTGCCAGAAGACACTCCAGTGGTGGTGTTCGTGTTCTCCCATGACTGTCATCTGGAGAAGGCGGTAGAGGTGAATGAAGACACTCGAAGGGTGGTGTCCGTGGTCTCCAAAGATTATCTTATGGAGAAGGTGGTAGAGGTGTCAGAAGACACTAAAATGGTGGGGTCTGTGGTCTACAAAGACTATCATATGCAGAAGGTGGTAGAGGTTACAGAAGCCACTCCAGTGGTGGTGTCCATGGTCTCCAATGACTGTCATCTGGAGGAGGGGCTAGAGGTTCCGGAAGACACTCCAGTGGTGGTTTCTGTTGTCTTCAATTGCTAATATCTGGAGAAGGGGGTAGAGGTGAATGAAGACACTGGAATGGTGGTGTAAGTGGCCTCAAAAGATGATCATTTGCAGAAAGTGTTAGAGGCACCAGAAGACGCTCCAGTGGTGATGTCCATGGTCTCCAATGACTGTCATCTGGAGTAGGTGGTAGAGGTGCCAGAAGACATTCCAGTGGTGGTGTCCCTGTTCTCCAATGACTGTTTTCTGGAGAAGGTGGTAGAGGTGCCAGAAGACACTCCGGAGGTGGTTCCATGGTCTCCAGTGACTGCCATCTGGAGAAGGTGGTAGAGGTGTCAAAAGACACTCCAGTAGTGGTGTCAGTGGTCTCCAATGACTATGATCTGGAGCAGGTGGTAGAGGTGCCAGAAGATACTCCTGTGGTGGTGTCCGTAGTCTCCAATGACTATCATCTGGAGAAGGTGGTAGAGGTGAATGAAGACACTCCGATGGTGGTGTCCATGGTCTCAAATGATTATCATCTGGAGAAGGTGGTAGAGATGCCAGAAGACACTCCAGTGGTGATGTCCTTTGTCTCAAATGACTGTTTTCTGGAGAATGTGGTAGAGGTGCCAGAAGACACTCCAGTGGTGGTGACCATGATCTCCAATGACTATCATCTGCAAAAGGTTGTAGAGGTGAATGAAGACACTCCAGTGATGGTGTTCCTGGTCTCCAATGACTGTTATCTGGAGAAGGTTGTAGAGGTGACAGAAGACATTCCAGTCGTGGTGTCCATTGTCTCAAATGACTGTCTTCTAGAGAAGATGATAGAGGTGTATGAAGACACTCAAATGGTGGTGTCCATGGTCTCCAATGACTTTCGTCTTGAGTAGGTGGTAGAGGTGAATGAATACACTCGAATAGTGGTGTCCATGGTCTTGAATGACGAACATGTGGAGAAGGTGGTGGAAGTGCCAGAAGATACTCCAGTGTTGGTGTCTGTGGTCTCCAATGACATTAATCGGAGAAGATGGTAGAGGTGGAAAGACACTCTAGTGGTTGGGTCTGAGGTCTACAATGACTATCATCTGGAGAAGGTGGCAGAGGGGCCTGAAGACACTCCAGTGGTGGTGTCCGTGGTCTCCAATGACTAACATCTGGAGAAGGTGCTAGAGGTGCCTGAAGACACTCCAGTGGTGGTTTCTGTGGTATAAAATGACTGTCATCTTGAGAAGGTGGTAAAGGTGCCAGAATACACTCTGGTGGTGGTGTCCATGGTCTCCAATGACTATGATCTGGAGCAGGTGGTACAGGTGCCAGAAGACACTCCAGTGGTGGTGTCCGTGGTCTCCAATGACTATGATATGGAGAAGGTCGTAGAGGTGCCAGAAGACACACCAGTGGTGATGTCCGTTGTCTCAAATGACTATCATCTAGAGAAGATGACAGAAGTGAACAGAGACACTCGAAGGGTGGTGTCCATGGTTTCAAAATATTATCATCTGCAGAAAGTGTTAGAGGTACCAGAGAACACTCCAGTGGTTGTTTGCGTGGTCTCCAATGACTTTCATCTGGAGAAAGTGGTAGAGGTGCCGGAAGACACTCCAGTTGTGGTGTCCATCGTCTCCAATGAATATCATCTGCAGAAGGTGGTAGAGGTGCCAGAAGACACTCCAGTGGTGGTGTCCGTGGTCTCCAATGACTATCATCTGGAGAAGGTGGTAGAGGTGAACGAAGACACACAAATCGTGCTGTCCATGGTCTCCAATGACAATCACCTAGAGAATATGGTAGATGTGCCAGAAGACACTCCAGAGGTGGTGTCCGTGGTCTCCAATAACTGTCATCTGCAGAAAGTGGTAGAGGTGCCAGAAGACGCTCCAGTGGTGGTGTCCGTGGTCTCCAATGACTATCATCTGGAGAAGGTGGTAGAGGTGAACGAAGACACATGAATCATGGTGTCCATGGTCTCCAATGACGATCACCTAGAGACTATGGTAGATGTGCCAGAAGACACTCCAGAGGTGGTGTCCGTGGTCTCCAATGACTTTCATCTGGAGAAGATGGTAGAGGTGGAGAAGACACTCCAGTGATTGGGTCCATGGTCTACAATAACTATCATCTGGAGAAGGTGGCAGAGGTGCCTGAAGACACTCCAGTGGTGGTGTCCGTGGTCTCCAATGACTAGCATCTGGAGAAGGTGGTTGAGGTGCCCGAAGATACTCCAGAGGTGGTTGCCGTGATCTCCAATAGCTATCATCTGCAGAAGATGGTAGGGTGCCAGAAGACCCTCCAGTGGTGGTGTCGTGGTCTCCAATGACTATCATCTGGAGAAGGTGGTAGAGGTGCCAGAAGACACTCCACTGGTCGTGTCCCTGATATCCAATGACTGTTATCTGGAGAAGGTGGTACAGGTGCCAGAAGACAGTCCAGTGTTGCTGTCCATGGTCGCCAATGACTATGATCTGGAGCAGGAGTTAGAGGTGCCAGAAGACACTCCAGTGGTTGTGTCCATTGTCTCAAATGACTATCATCAAGAGAAGATGATAGAGGTGAATGAAGACACTTAAATGGTAGTGTCCGTGGTCTCCAAAAACTTTCATCTCGAGTAGGTGACAGAGGTGCCAGAAGACACTCCAGTGGTGGTTCCGTGGTCTCCAATGACTATCATCTGGAGAAGGTGGTAGAGGTGAATGAAGACCCTCGAATCATGGTGTCCATGGTCTCCAATGACAATCACATGGAGAAGGTGGTAGATGTGCCAGAACACACTCCAAATGTGGTGTCCGTGGTCTCCAAGGACTTTTATCAGAGAAGATGGTAGAGGTGGAGAAGACACTCCAGTGGTTGGGCCCAGGGTCTACAATGTCTATCACCTGGAGAAGGTGGCGGAGGTACCCGAAGACACTCCAGTGGTGTTTTCTGTGGTCTCCAATTACTGTCATCTGGAGAAGGTGGTAGAGGTGAACAAAGACACTCCAGTTGTGGTGTCCATTGTCTCCAATGACTATCATCTGGAGAAGGTAGCAGAGATGTCAGAAGACACTCCAGTTGTGGTGTCCATTGTCTCCAATGACTATCATCTGGAGAATGTGGTAGAGATGCCAGAAGACAATCCAGTGGTGGTGTCTGTGGTCTAAAATGACTGTCATCTGGAGGAGGTGGTAGAGGTGCAAGAATACACTCTAGTAGTGGTTTCCGTGGTCTCCACTGACTATGATCTGGAGTACGTGGTAGAGGGGCCAGAAGACACTCCAATGGTGTGTCCGTGGTCTCCAATGACTATGATCTGGAGTAGATCACAGAGGTGCCAGAAGGCACTCCAGGGGTGATGTCCATTGTCTCAAATGACTATCATCTATAGAAGATGATAGAGGTGAACGAAGACACTCGAATGGTGGTGTCCATGGTCTCAAAATATTAGCATCTGCAGAAAATGTTAGAGGTACCATAGGACACTCCACTGATTGTTTGCATGTCTCCAATGACTTTTATCTGGAGAAAGTGGTAGAGGTGCTGGAAGACACTCCAGTGGTAGTTTCCGTCGTCTCCAATGACTTTCATCTGCAGAAGGTGATAGGGTGCCAGAAGACACTCCAGTGGTGGTGTCCGTGGTCTCCAATGGCTATCTTCTGAAGAAGGTGGTAGAGGTGAATGAAGACACTCGAATGGTGATTTCCATGGTCTCTAATGTCCTTCATCTAAAGAAGGTGGTAGAGCTGACGGAAGACAATCCAGTTGTGGTGTCCATGGTCTCCAATGATTATCAACTTCTGAAGGTGGTAGGGTGCCAGAAGACACTCCCATGGTGGTGTCCATGGTCTCAAATGACTATCATCTGGAGAAGGTGGGAGAAGTGAACAAAGACACTCCAACAGTAGTGTCTGTGGTCTCAAATGATTATCATCTGGAGAAGGTGTTAGAGGTGCCAGAAGACACGACATAGGTGATGTCCGTGGTGTCCAATGACTATCATCTGGAGAAGGTGATAGAGCCGCAAGAAGACACTCCAGTGGTGGCGTCTGTGGTCTCCAATGACTGTAATCTGGAAACGGTGATAGAGGTGCCAGAAGACACTCCGGTGGTTGTGTCCATTGTCTCAAATGACTATCATCTAGAGAAGATAATAGAGGTGAATGAAGACACTCGAATGGTGGTGTCCGTGGTCTCCAATGACTATCATCTGGAGAAGGCGGTGGAGGTGAACGAAGACACTTGAATCGTGGTGTCCGTGGTCTCCAATGACAATATTCTGGAGATGGTGGCAGATATGCCAGAAGACACTCTAGTGTTGGTGTCCATGGTCTCCAATGAGTTTCATCGGAGAAGATGGTGGAGGTGCCAGAAGACACTCCAGTGGTTGGGTCCGTGTTCTACAATGACTATCATTTGGAGAAGGTGGCATAGGTGCCTGAAGACACTGCAGTGGTAGTGTCTGTGTTCTCCAATGATTACCATCTGGAGAAGGTGGTAGATGGGACCGAAGACACTCCAGTGGTGGTCTCCATGGTCTCCAATTATTGTCATCTAGGGAAGGTGGTAGAGGTAAACAAAGACACTCGAATGCTGGTGTCAATGGTCTGCAATGACAATCATATGGAAAAAGTGGTACAGGTGAACGAAGACACTCAAATGCTGGAGTCCTTAGTCTCCAATGACTATCATCTGTGGACGGTGGTAGAGGTACCAGAAGACATTCTATTGGTTGGGATTGTAGTCTTCACTGACTGTCATCTGCAGAGGGTGGTAGAGGTGCCAGAAGACACTCTAGTGTTGGTGCCCATGGGTCTCCAATTACTGTCATCTGGAGAATGTGGTAGAGGTGCCAGAAGACAATCCAGTGGTGGTGTCCATGGTCTACAATGACTGTAATCTGGAGAAGGTGGTAGGGACGCCAGAAGACACTAGTGGTGGAGTCTGTGGTCTCTAATGACTATGATCTGGAGCAGGTGGTAGAGGTGCCAGAAGACACTCCAGTGCTGGGGTCCATGGTCTCCAATGACTATGATCTGGTGCAGGTCATAGAGGTGCCAGAAGACACTCCAGTGGAGGTGTCCTTGGTCTCCAATGACTACGTAGATGTGCTAGAAGACACTCAAATGGTGATGTCCATTGTCTCAAATGACTATCATCTAGAGAAGATGATAGAGGTGACCAAAGACATTCGAATGGTGGTGTCCACGGTCGCAAAAGATTCTCATCTGCAGAAAGTGTTAGAGGTACCAGAGGACACTGCAGTGTTTGTTTACATGTTCTCCAATGACTTTCATCCGGAGAAAGTGGTAGAGGTGCCAGAAGACACTCCAGTGATGGTGTCCGTGGTCTCCAATGGCTATCTTCTGGAGAAGGTGGTAGAGGTGAATGAAGACACTCGAATGGTGGTGTCTGTGGTATCAAATGATTATCATTTGGAGAAGGTGGTAGAGGTGCCAGAAGACACTCCAGTGGTGGTGTCCGTGGTCTCCAATGACTATCATCTGGAGAATGTGGTAGTGGTGAACGCAGACACTCAAATGGTGGTGTCCGTGGTCTCCAATGTCTGTCACCTGTAAAAGGTGATAGCTGTGCCAGAAGACACTCCAGTGGTGGTGTCTGTGATCTCAAATCACTATCATCTAGAGAATGTGGTAAAGGTGCCAGAAGACACTCCAGCGGTGGTGTCCATGATCTTCAATGACTATCATTGGAAGAAGGTGGTAGTGGTGCCAGAAGACACTCCAGGGGTGGTGTCCGTGGTCTCCAATGACTATCATCTGGAGAAGGTGGTAGAGTTGCCAGAAGACATTCCAGTGGTGGTGTCCGAGGTCTCCAATGACTATGACCTGGAGCAGGTGGTAGAGGTGTCAGAAGACACTCCAGTTGTGGTGTCCGTGATCTCAAATGTCTTTCATCCAGAGAAAGTTGTAGAGGTGAATGAAGACACTCGAATGCTGGTGCCTGTTGTCTCAAAAGATTATCATCTGGAGAAGGTGGTAGAGGAGCCAGAAGACAGTCCAGTGGTGATGTCTGTGGTCTCCAATTACTACCATTGGGAGAAGGTGGTAGAGGTGCCAGAAAACACTCCAGTGGTGGTGTCTGTGGTGTCAAATGACTGTCATCTGGAGAATGTGGTAGAGGTGAACGAAGACACTCGAATGGTGGTGTCCGTGGTCTCCAATAACTATCATCTGGAGACGGTGGTAGATGTGCTAAAAGACACTAAAGTGGTTGTGTCTGTGGTCTCCAATGACTTTCATCTGGAGAAGGGGATAGAGGTGCCAGAAGACACCCCAGTGGTTGTGTCCATGTTCCCCCATGACTATCATCTGGAGAAGGTGGTACAGGTGCCAGAAGACACTCCAGTGTTGCTGTCCATGGTCTCCAATGACCATCATCAGGAGAACATGGTAGAGGTGAACGAAGACCCTCGAATGTTGGTATCCCTGGACTCAAAAGATTGTCATCTGGAGAAGGTGGTAGAGGTGCCAGAAGACACTCCAGTGGTGGTGTCTGTGGTCTCCAATGACTGTCATCTGGAGAAGGTGGTAGTGGTGAACGAAGACACTCGAATGGTGGTGTCCGGGCTCTCCACTGACTTTCATCTTGAGAAGGTTGTAGAGGTGCCAGGAGACACTCCAGTGGTTGTGTCAGTGGTCTCGAATGACTATCATCTGGAGAAGGTGGTAGAGGTGAACAAAGACACTTGAATGGTGGTGTCCGTGGTCTCCAAAGATTATCATCTGGAGAAGTTGGTAGATGTGCCAGAAGACACTGCAGTGGTGGTGTACATGGTCTCCAGTCACTTTCATCTGGAGAAATGGTAGAGATGCCAGAAGACATTCTAGTGGTGGTGACCGTGGTCTCCAATGACTGTCATCTGGAGAAGGTGGTAGAGGTGCCAGAAGACAATCCAGTGGTAGTGACCATGGTCTCCAATGACTGTCATCTGGAGAAGGTGGTAGAGGTGCCAGAAGACACTCCAGTGGTGCTCTCCATGGTCTAAAATGACTATGATCTGGAGCAGGAGGTAGAGGTGCCGGAAGACACTCCAGTGGTTGTGTCCATTGTCTCAAATGACTATCATCTAGAGAAGATGATAGAGGTGAATGAAGACACTCGAATCGTGGTGTCCGTGGTCTCCAATGACTTTCATCTTGAGAAAGTGGTAGAGGTCCCAGAAGACACTCCAGTGGTGCTGTCCCTGGTCTCCAATGACTATCATCTGGAGAATGTGGTAGAGGTGCCAGAAGATACTCCAGTGGTGATGTCCATTGTCTAAAATGAATATCATCTGTAGAAGATTATAGAGATGAACGAAGACACTCAAAAGGTGGTGTCCGTGGTCTCAAAATATTATCATCTGCAGAAAGTTCTAGAGGTACTGGAGGACACTCCACTAGTTGTTTGCATTGTCTCCAATTACTTTCATCTGGAGAAAGTGGTAGAGGTGCCGGAAGACACTCCAGGGGTGGTGTAAGTGGTCTCCAATGACTGTTATCTGGAGAAGGTGGTAGAGGTGCCAGAAGACACTCCAGTGGTGGTGTCCATGGTCTCCAATGACTATGATCTGGAGCAGGTGGTAGAGGTGCTACAAGACACTCTCATGGTGGTGTCCGTTGTCTCAAATGACCATCATCTGGAGAAGGTGGGAGAGGTGAACGAACACACTCGAATGGTGGTGTCCATGGTCTCAAATGATTATCATCTGGAGAAGGTGGTAGAGGTTACAGAAGACACTCCAGTGGTGGTGTCCTTGGTCTCCAGTGACTTTCATTGGAGAAGATGGCATAGGTGCCTGAAGACACTCCAGTGGTGGTGTTCATGGTCTCCAATGACTACCACCTGGATAAGGTGGTAGAGGTGCCCGAAGACACTCCAGTGGTGACCTCCGTGGTCTGCAATTACTGTCATCTGGACAAGGTGGTAGAGGTGAACGAGGACACTCGAATGCTGGTCTCAGTGGTCTCCAATGATAATCATATCGAAAAGGTGTGAGAGATGAGCAAAGACACTCGAATGGTGGTGTCCCTAGTCTCCAATGACTATCATCTGAGGATAGTGGTAGAGGTGCCGGAAGACACTCCATAGGTGGGGATTGTAGTCTCCACTGACTGTCATCTGCAGAAGGTGGCAGAGGTGCCAGAAGACACTCCAGTGTTGGTGTCTGTGGTCTCCAATGACTGTCATCTGGAGAATGTGGTAGAGTGACAGAAGACACTCCCATTGTGGTGTCCGTGGTCTCCAATGACTGTCATCTGGAGAATGTGGTAGAGATGCCAGGAGACACTCCAGTGGTGGTGTCCATGGTCTACAATGACTGTAATCTTGAGAAGGTGGAAGAGATGCCAGAAGACACTCCAGTGGTGGTGTCCTTGGTCTCCAATGACTATGATCTGGAGCAGGTCGTAGAGATGCCAGAAGACACTCCACTGGTGATGTCCATTGTATCAAATGACTATCAACTAGAGAAGATGATAGAGGTGAACGAAGACACTCGAATGTTGGTGTCAGTGGTTGCAATAGATTATCATCTGCAGAAAGTTCTAGAGGTACTAGAAGACACTGCAGTGCTTGTTTATGTGGTCTCCAATGACTTTCCTCTGGAGAAAGTGGTAGAGGTGCCAGAAGACACTCCAGTGGTGGTGTCCGTGGTCTCCAATGACTATCATCTGCAGAAAGTGGTAGGGTGTCAGAAGACACTCCAGTGGTGCTGTCCATGGTCTCCAATGACTATGTCTGGAGAAGGTGGTAGAGGTGAAAGAAGACACTCGAATGGTGATGTCCATTGTATCAAATGATTATCATCTGGAGAAGGTGGTAGAGGTGCCAAACGACACTCCAGTGGTGGTGTCCGTGGTCTCCAATGACTGACACCTATAGAATGTGATAGATGTGCCAGAAGACACTCCAGTGGTGGTGTCCATGATCTCAAATGACTATCATAAGGAGAAGGTGGCAGAGGTGCCAGGGGACATTCCAGTGGTGGTGTCCGTGGTCTCCAATGACTATCATCTGGAGAAGGTGGTAGATGTGCAAGAAGATCCTCCAATTGTGGTTTCCTTGGTCTCCAACTACTATCTTCTGGAGAAGGTGGTAGAGGTGAATGAAGACACTTGAATGATGGTGTCACTGGTCTCCAATGACTATTATATGGAGAAGGTGATAGAAGTGCCAGAAGACACTCTATTGGTGATCATTGTAGTCTCCACTGACTGTCATCTGCCAAAGGTGGTAGAGGTGACAGAAGACACTCCAGTGGCTGAGTCCATGTTCTACCATGACTGTTATCTGGAGAAGGTGGTAGAGGTGCCAGAGAGCACTCCAGTGGTGGTGTCTGTGGTCTCCTATAACTGTGATCTTTAGAAGGTGGTAGAGGTGCCAGGAGACACTCCAGTGGTGGTTTCCATGGTCTCCAATGACTACCATCTGGAGAAGGTGGTAGAGGTGAACAAACACACTTGAATGGTGGTGTCCATGGTCTCCAATGACTATGATGTGGAGTATGTGGTAGAGGTGCCAGAAGACACTCTAGTGGTGGTGTCCATGATCTCCAATGACTATGATATTGAGAAGGTGGTAGAGGTGCCAGAATACACTCCAGTGCTGGTTTCCATGGTCTCCAATGACTATGATCTGGAGAAGGTGGTAGACTCGAACAAAGACACTCGAAGGGTGGTGTCCATGGTCTCCAATGGCTATTATCTGGGGACTGTGGTAGAGGTGCAAGAAGACATTCCATTGGTGTTGTTTGTAGTCTCCACTCACTGTCATCTGCAGAAGGTGGTAGAGGTGCCAGAAGACACTCCAGTGGTGGTGTCCATGGTGTCCAATGACTGTCATCTGGAGAAGGTAGCATAGGTTTCAGAAGACACTCCAGTTGTGGTGTCCGTGGTCTCAAATGACTAGCATCTGGAGAAGGTGGTAGAGATGCCAGAAGACACTCCTGTGGTGGTGTCCATGGTCTCCAATAACGGTCATCTGGAGAATGTGGTAGAAGTGCCAGAAAACACTCCAGTTATGGTGTCCATGGTCTCCAATGACTATAATCTTTAGAAGGTGGTAGAGGTGACGAAAGACAATCCAGTGGTAGTGTCCATGGTCTCCACTGACTACCATTTGTAGAAGGAGGTAGAGATGCCAAAAGACACTCCAGTGGTGGTGTCCATGGTCTCCAATGACTATCAACTGGAAAAGGTGGTAGAGGTGCTAGAAGACACTCCAGTGGTGGTTTCCGTGTTCTCCAAATACTATCATCTGGAGAAGGTGTTAGAGGTGAACGAAGACACTTGAGTGGTGGTGTCAGTGGTCTCCAATGACTGTCATATGGAGAATATGTGTGAGGTGAATCAAGACACTCGAATGGTGGTGTCCTTGGTCTCCAATGGCTATTATGTGGGGACGGTGGCAGAGGTCCAGGAAGACACTCCATTGGTTGTGTTTGTAGTCTCCACTGAATGTCATCTGCAGAAGGTGGTAGAGGTGCAAGAAGACACTACAGTGGCAGTGTCTGTAGTCTCCACTGACTGTCATCTGGAGAAGGTGGTCGCAGTGAATGAAGACACTGAAATGGTGGTGTCCATGGTCTCCAAATATTATCATCTGTTGAAGGTGGTAGAGGTTTCAGAATACACTCCAGTGGTGGTGTCCATGGTCTCCAATGACTATCATCTGGAGAAGGAGCTAGAGATGAATGATGACACTCGAATTGTGGTGTCCATGGTCTCCAAAGATTATCATCTGGAGAAGGTGGTAGAGGTACCAGAAGACACTCCAGTGGTGGTGTCCGTGCTCTCCAAGGACTATCATCTATAGATGGTGTCAAAGGTGCCAGAAGACACTCCAGTCATGGTGTCCGTGGTCTCCAATTACTACCATCTCGAGAAGGTGGCAGAGGTGCCAGAAGGCACTCCAGTGGTGGTGTCTGTGGTCTCCAGTGACTATCATCTGGAAAAGGTGGTATAGGTGCCAGAGGACACTACAGTGGTGATGTTCGTGGACTCCAGTGACTATCATCTTTAGAAGGTGGTACAGGTGCCAGAAGACACTCCAGTTGTGGCATCCATGGACTTCACTGACTATCATATGGAGAATGTGGTAGAGGTGCCAGAAGACACTCCAGTGGTGGTGTCAGTGGTCTGCAATGACTACCATCTTGAGAAGGTGGTAGAGTTCCAGAAGGCACTCCAGTGGTGGTGTGTTGCCTCCAATGAGTGTCATCTGGACAAGGTGGTAGAGGTGCCAGAAGACACTATAGTGGTGGTGTCTGTGGTCTCCAATGACTATCATCTGGAGAAGGTGGTAGAAGTGAATGAAGACATTCGAATAGTGGTGACCATGGTCTCCAATGACTGTCATCTGGAGAAGGTGGTAGAGGTGCTAGAAGACACTCCAGTGGTGGTGTCCACGGTCTCCAATGACTATCATCTGGAGAAGATGGTAGAGGTGAATGAAGACAGTCAAATTGTGTTGTCCATGGTCTCCAAAGATTATCATCTAGAGAAGGTGGCAGAGGTTCCAGAAGACATTCATGTTTAGGTGTCTGTGGTCCCCAACAATTATCAGCTGCTGAAGGTGGCTGAGGTCCTGGAGGACATTGGGGTTGAGGAGTTGTCAGAGGTCCCAGAGTACCTTTAGCTGATGGAAATGGTTGAGCTCTCAGGTGACACCCAGAAGGAGGAGGTGGCCGGCAAGCCATCCTTGGCCTTGAAGGGTCACCCATGAAGTAGGGTGAGTAGAGCAATCCTGAGCAATGACGATGTTGTGCTGCAGCCATGTTAACCTGCAGGCAGAAGGAGGAAGTGTTTTGAAATGTATTAATTTGACAGACAAAATCACCAACAACACAGGCTGCACTTGTTGCTGCTGCTGATAGTTTTTTGCATTTTCCCTCCTCCATGTTTTAAAACAGCAGCATCAGTGTCATGAAGTCACCTTTCCACTAAGTACCGCTGACAACTGGGGAGTGAAGAAAAGTCATTGGGACAAGCTGTTTTCTCCACATGCCAGTGTGTCTGTCTGCAAATGTAGGCAGGCTGAGGGCCTGCCCCAGGGGAGACAGAGTAATAGCACAGTAATGAAGAAGCACGTTTCAGTCATGGGAGTGTCTACGTCTATCCTCATTCCTCCCTCACCGCCACCACCAGAGCATGCTCCTTGCATCAGATAAACGGCCAGTAAGAGAGGCATGAAAAGCTCATTGTTCACACATGTGTTGCAGCTTCTTTTTGGAGAATGTTCTCCAGGCCTTTTAGGTTCTGTCTCTGATTCTCAGAACTCTGGAAGTCAGTGTGACCACCCTGCTCCAAATCTAAGAAACGACAGGCTCCCCGAGGAAGGAGAGCATGTGCCCAGGGTCGCACAGCTTGCAGGAGGCACAGTGGGAGTTGATTCCAGCTCTGCCTGCAGGACCCTCTCATTTCCCATCCGCTTCCCTTCTTGACAAAGGGTCTTGTTCACTCTGGGGGTGCCATCTGTGAGCAAAGATGGCTCTGGGGAAGTGTGGATTCCTGAAGACATTCAGGGGAACTGGGAGAAGGTTTTCTGAGAGAACAATCTGACATACATACAGAAGTCAGTTAGGCACAGCTAGAATATTTCTTTGAATTCCCAGGCTATGCAAATTTTAAGTGCATTATGACATAAATAATACTTTTGTACATGGAAAAATGAGGTGTGAATTATGAAAAAAACAAGTTTTAGAAATATGTTTAATTTCAAGTGTACAGTTCTCATCACGTGTAATCATAAGCCTCAGCAGCCGTTGTAAGTACAGAGGCCACACGAGAACCAGCATAGCTGAGCATCATTTAAGACCTTCATTGGGAATTGTCGCTGTGGGTAATAGGTTACATTCACTTTCACTAACTCACAGTCGAGACATATTTTCTATTACAAGTACAGAAACTCTTACACTTAGAATATTAGATCAGGGCACCACTGAAAGGGGGTGAAGGCGGGTTTTTGCACAACACAGTTAACAACAGGAAGGGGACTGTGATGAACTATGGAATTGACCTTGTTGAAGACCATCCAAAATTGCACAAAGCACATATTAATGTTGGATTAATGAGTTTTCACTTTTGTCACTTCTGGGAATACAGCAGATATTTCAAACGTTAATCACCTACCTTATAGAAGAAAACAAACAAAATCACAGCAAAATAAATCCCCACATATTTCTGAAACAGACCCCACAACACCTTGAGTAAAAGAGATCAGTCAGAGTTCACTGGGCCATGAGACCTACAGAGGTGGAGGTCAGTGGCATTCCTCATGTTATTTCTGGAAACAGAATAGTAAAAGCCCTTCAGCCCTCAGTTCCTAAGCATTATGACTTCTATAGGTGCCACCCAAGATGACTAGCTGGGAATGGAGAAGCCAGAAAGCTTATGAGGAAGATGTTTCTGAAAAAGTCCAGACAGAAAAGGTATCACAGAACCCACAGAGCAGAGGCCAGGCCAGGAGAGGGTGATGGAAGAAAAGACTACAGTGTCCTGATACAGGCAGAGTGAAAATGACCCCAGCATTTACCTTTGTCTTCTCTGTGTTTTCAGTTGGGATGCAGCTGCTGTTCCTCACGGGAACCGAATGAGGTCCTGAATCTGCTAAGGGCCAGAGAAGGGAATGGGGCTATATCTGGCTTGCATGTTCTGTGCAGAATAAGAAACTCTCTACACCCTCCGCTGCTATCTCACTCTCTTTGCCACACTCAGGTCCCTTACTAGAGGCACAGGGTTTATTGGCCAGATGCCTCAGAGGACCCTGGAGCCCTCTGAGTCTCAGCCTTGAGGAAGATGCTGCAGGTCCCTGGTCCAGGGGTTTTCTTAACTCTAAACAGGCTGTGGACAGGTCAGGCTCTAACCAGCTGGAAATGAGCTTGAAATCAAGGGTTCCCAGTACACATCAAAGGTGATTACTGGGTGATTACCCATCATGTGATCACAGACTCCAAATTAAAATAGAAACAGCCATAGATGGGAAGAACATCTATAGGCCCAGGACAGGAGCAGCACTGCTCCTTTTCTTCAAGCTATAAGGGCATTTAAAATTCTGTGTATTCGTAGTGAATCTATCCTCCTTATCTCACAAGGCATTGCCAATATTTATGAACAGAAATGAACATAAAGAGACTAACACTCATGAGAAAAGGTCAGAGTTACAGAAATTAAATGGAGGCTGGGTGCAGTGGCTCACACTTGTAATCCCAGCACTTTGGAAGGCCAAGACGGGCAGATGACTTGAGGTCAAGAGTTAGAGACAAGCCTGGCCAACATGGTGAAACTGTCTCTACTAAAAATACAAAATGAATATATTTGCCAGGCATGGTGGCAGGTGCATATAATCCCAGCTACTCATGAGGCTGAGGCAGCAGAATTGCTTAAACCTGGGAGGCGGTGGTTGCAGGGAGCAAAAATCGCACCACTGTACTCCAGCCTGAGTGACAGAGCAAGGTTTTCAAAAAGAAAAGAAAACAAAGAAAGAAAGAAGTTAACTGGAAAGTTTTAGGGTCACACTTCAAATGTTAGAGGAGTAAGATTACATAGATGATATCTTACTAAGAGAGTAATACAGTTCACAATAAACAATTTAAACAAGCAAAAAGAATGAAGGAAGTTCCAAAAAGTGCAAATAATTGATTCTTTTCTTAAAGCAGATCTCATGGTACTGCCTTATTGATCCATGAAGACATTGCCCAAAAATCTCTGCTCTCAT
Source organism: Cacajao melanocephalus (assembly GCA_963573385.1). Classification (NCBI taxonomy): domain Eukaryota; kingdom Metazoa; phylum Chordata; class Mammalia; order Primates; family Pitheciidae; genus Cacajao; species Cacajao melanocephalus. Next base: position 138 of record CAUYLG010048094.1, on the reverse strand, counting down.
CAGCACTTACAGCTCCCGTTCTAAAATGCTATTGTTGTGACTTTTCTCAAATGAAAGAAAAATAAAACCTTCACAGTGACTCAAGGTGGGAAGGGGAGCTGGCCCATTTGCCTTGCAGGCTCATCTTCACAGTTAAAA
>CAUYLG010048092.1:0-48930 GCA_963573385.1 Cacajao melanocephalus | reverse complement strand
TACGAAGGACACGAATTCATCATTTTTGATGGCTGCATAATATTCCATGGTGTATATGTGCCACATTTTCCCTGTCCAGTCTATCATTGATGGGCATTTGGGTTGGTTCCAGGTCTTTGCTATTGCAAACTGTGCTGCAATGAACATTCGTGTGCATGTGTCCTTATAGTAGAACGATTTATACTCCTTTGGATATATACCCAGTAATGGGATTGCTGGGTCAAATGGAATTTCGATTTCTAGGTCCTTGAGGAATCGCCACACTGTTTTCCACAATGGTTGAACTAATTTACACTCCCACCAACAGTGTAAAAGTGTTCCTATTTCTCCACATCTTCTCCAGCATATAATGTTGTTTTTAATGTAGAAAATGCAATGGCTTATGCTATTGTTTTAGAAGAGATATTTTAAAATAACACAAACAACATCTTTAAAATAAGACAATTTTCAACACCACCATATATGCTAGAACCTGCAGGCAAAATTTTGAGATGACAGTTATTTAAATCCTTTTATCTGAGCTTCATGTTGGACAGCGTGAAAGAAGGTGGTCCCATATATAACTCTCTCTTTGTCTAACTGCAAGACCTGCTCGGAGCCTATCTCCTGATTGGAAATATGATATGGCAATCTGGGTCAATATGAATAATTGAGCTTATGTTTTTCCTTTATTCCTAATAGGAAGAGTTATTGAAGAGTTCATGGTGGCCTAAAAGAGTTAATGAATCTTATCTCCCTGCCTGTCAAACCCTTTACTCTTCTCATACGTAGAATTTCTTTAGTTCTATAACACCAAATGTGACCTGCTTAAATTCTCCCAAGTCTTCCCAAAGAATTTGTTCTTCCAGCTTTGCCTGTGAGCTCAGAGAGGTATAGGAACTTACTTCTGATCCTGGAGGGTCATCAGGGTTATATAACAGCAACTTCATGAGATTTGGATGGCATCCTGCCAAAATGTCTCCCGTGGCAGGATCGACAGACAGGTTATCCACTAAGGTGCCCAAGTGTATCACCTTCCAACAAAGAGGGAGTAGTAAAGACATTGTCTCAACCATTCTTCGCTTTCTTCCCTACTCATCCCCACAACCCCTACAGCTCCTTCTGGTACTTAAAATTGGCATTTTTAAAGGGCTTTGCTTCCGTATTTTAGAAGCGCATGCATAATCTCACTGACATTGCTCTCAAATGGCCATGTTTTCATCATTCAAGGAGCACATTCCTGGGTCAAGTAGGAGACTCAGGTAAGAGGTCAGGTTGTGTGGGCCAGCCAGGGTACTTTTACCTTCAGTTGAGTTAAATCCCAGTTATCATGTTTTTCCATTATGTGAATGTTCTTAGCTGTGATATCAGCTACATAGACATACCTTTGGAGTAAATGACATTTACACATAAGCAAGTGGTAATGAGAGACAACACTCACTTTTATTTTGGAGAAGAGGTATAAAAATTCACACTCCTTCAAAGTACCACTGCAATCCTTTTCTAAACCACAGTAAAAGAAGATAATGGAGTCCTATTTTTAATATTCTTGAAGTGCTTTAAACAGGTTTTGAATATGAATTGTGACTATAATGAAACTGGTGTTTCTAGACGACAGATATAGTAGGCTCATTCTTATTACTTCGAAGTCACAACTTTTTCCTTAAATCGAATGAAGGTAAATGGATCTCTTATAAGACCAAAAGTGTATATACTTCTAAAAACTAGCTCTTGAAAATAAATGACGATATGACCATAAAGTTCAATTACAATATTTTAAAAGAGGAAGAACACTGAGAGGTGTTTTCTACAGGGATCATTTCTGTTCATTATCTCAAATTTACATATTAATATTCAAGGTACTTCTCTTTATTTAAAAAAAAAACCTTCAATTTTTAAACACTTTTAAAAAGTGTTTTCTCATAAAATTTCATGCTTTTGAAATAGGATTTTCTCATTGAATGGTCTGCTGTTGTAAATCAGTAAGTCTGAAACTTATACAATCCCTATGTCCAATCCAAGGTAGACTTCCGTCTCTCCTAAGAGCTTTTGTGTAACTGAACTTAGCATAAGTAGTTAAATACTTTCTAGCCTCATAAGGGGGAGAGGTATTGCTCATTTATCTTCCTTTTTATTGTGTTAGGAACATGTGTTTCAAGAGTTACGTAAAAATTTGGAATGAGGTCCTTATATCCTTAAGTCCATGTCTCTCCTTTAACTGGGAAGAACCTGAAGTCCAAGGAAACAAATAGTTTGCTTAGGATCACAGATTTAGTGTGAACCTTGGACACGACTGATCCCTCCACACATATATTCACTTGTAAGCCTAAGGAAGTAATCACCTCGTAAGAAAAGAAGTCCACCAAAATGTCAAGAGTAAAGGATAGAAAAATGTATAAAAGAGCTTACTTCTGGTCTGCTGAGACTGTGATCCCATTGGCAGAAGAAAATCCTGTGGCTACCACTTTAACCTCTCTTGGGCTGTAGAAAAGAACATAAGTCCAGCGAAGATCCAAGATCATCTCAAAAAGTAACAGGAAGGAGTTGGTAAAATAGTGGTCTCTGGTGGCATAGAACTGTTCTGGTCCAAAAACCACAATATCATTCACACTAAAGTGAAAGAAAGGTGGAAAGAGAGACCCATGAGGTATTTATCCTTTATCCTTGTCAAAATCACTCATCTCTACATAGACCAATATGTTCACCAATATTGAAAGAGGACACATGAACTAGTATAGATTAAGGAATTCCACAGAAAGTCATGATTCTGCATTGCCCTGATGAGTTTTCTTAACTCTTCCCTTTCACAGAAGTCAGTGAAAATACATTCACAAATAAACCTCAAACTCCAAAATCTGTTTACTTGTAAATGTTGATCATGGCTGTCTGTGGTAGTTGTAGTGAAGTTCACTGATAACGATGGTTATCCTCCTTCAGAAATTACACTTCCTAATCCCCTTGCAGTTAGGCACAGCCATATGACTTGCTTCAGCCAATGAAATGAAATGAAATGAGGTGAGTGGCTTGTGGATGGAAGCTTTTAAGAACTAGTGCTTGCTTCACCATGTTTCCCTCATGTTTCCACAGCAATGAGCAACTTTTCTGATGATAGAGACTGTTGTCCTCCTGGGACTCTGAATGAGGATAATATAAAACTAAGTCCCTAAATCACCTTTTGTTTTCTCACTCATGTTGGTTACATAGCATGAGTGAGAAAACAAAACAAACCTTGGCAGTTTTGAGCCACCAAGATGTTAGAGTTTTGCTGTCCTGTTATCATAACATAACCCAGTTCATCTGGATCTTTATATTTTCTCCGAGTTGATGGGATTATGGGTGATATTCTTTCTCACTTTCCTTAATACCATTAACATTTTTAAATGGAGCAAGTCTTATTCTTACAACCAGTAAGAACAATAAAGTCATTTTTATTTTTGAAAATAAAAAAAAGTGACTTGAAAAAATAATGCATTAAAAATGTACAACATTTTTAGATTTAATTTTAGGAGAAGAAAATTTGGGTGAATCAGGAAATACTTTGAGGTTGTGACATATAATGACTTTCCCAAGGTCACTGAACTACTCACCTGTTGTATCTCAGCTTAAACATTCCTTACTCCAAAAAGTATTGCCTGACACCATAAATTAGGTTAAACTGCCTCACAATTTGTTTCTGTAGCTCTCTGTTCTGCCCCCTTATACGTGCTTATCAATGTATGTGCCAGAGTACCCTCAGGCTCCTCTTTAGATCCTCGTAGCCTCACCTACCTTGTTCCAGCTGCTGTTATTTCAAACATTTCTGCACAGGTCTGACATACTTCCCACAGGGGCAGCCTAGCAGTGTCTCAGCTCATGCCTGCTGTGGGCCTCTTGCTTCCCACTTCCAGACTTCCATGTTGACATTGAGGCATAGGATACCACAAAACTTAACTTGCACATGCACAACAACAAATAATGTGGGAGAGAGAAGGCTTTTTGAGGCAAACCTTTGACTAACAAGAGATGGGGCTTGTGGATAAACACTTCTCCCTTTCTCTCCCTGACAAGATTGTCCTGAGATGCAGCTTACGTTGATTACTGGAGGATAAGCCCATGACATCAAGCAGTCAGTTGCACTTAGCAGTGGCTGGCTTAATAATGGCTTCCCTCCCTGTATGTGTTTCCTAGGGCTGGCATAGCAAAGAACCACAAACTCTGGCTTAAAACACCAGAAATGTATTGTCTCACAGTTTTGGAGGCTGGGAATCCAAAACCATGTTGTTAGTAGGGCCATGTTCTTCCTGAAGTTTCTGGAGAAGGATCCTTCCTTGCCTCTTCCAGCAAGGCATTACAAAAGTCCCAGGCATTCCTTGGCTTATAGATACATCACTCCAATGTCAGTATCCATCTTCACATGGCAGCCTCCCTGTATATCTGCCTGTCTTCTTGCAAGGATACCAGTTCTACTGCATTAAGACTTCTCTACTTTAGTATGACTTTATCTTTACTAATTACAACTGCAGTGACTCAATTTTCAATTAGTATCACTATTCGGAATGAGGAAGTGGTGGCTGGGGTTTAAACATATCTTTTGGTGGGGAGGGGAGGGGGACACAAAATTCAACCCAAAACATTCTCCCTTCCTTGCCTCACACTGGTTTCTTAAGTCTGCTTCTCGGGATTGTACTTCCTAATGAAGTGGCCACATATCAGGTGTGCCCTCAGGCTGTACTTTCTAGGAGACTCTTCCTGTGAGATCCTACGCTGATGCAATTGATCCTCACAATCCACCAGTTAGGTAAGTCAGGCAAATGAGAATCTCCATTGTGCTGAACAAATTGAGGCACCAGTTAAGTGACTTGTCCACAGTTTCCCAGAAACCCTGTGGAAGTCCCGTTCTCCACTATGGCCCCAGAACCCAGCACAGTGCATTAGGAGCAGAGTTGAATAACTTGAACCTTTCTTACTTCTACCCTCTGCATTTGTTTCCCTCATATTCTGTGGGGAGAGATTAATATATGATGCTGAGAAAGAGACCAAAGGAGAGAAGATGAACTTTCTTTTCTTTTCCTATTCTTCTATTCCTTGGAACAGTTTACTGTTTTGGAGCCAATTTTTCAGTGTTAAGCCCATTTGATGAAAGATGAATTCTTTATTGTTTGCTACAGCCTTCAGACAGGTAGCCTCTCCACTGAAAAGCTTGTTATTTTAATGAATGCAGTAAGAAAGATGTTCATCATTGCAATTGAGAGCTCAGCTTTGAATTCAGATGGATCTAGGTTTATACCCTGTTTCTGCCACTTACAAATTGTATGACTTGGGCAAGTTACCTAACCCAAACCTTCTCTAAGTCTTAGTTTACTCATGTCTATTATTAAAGGCTTTATGAGAATTAAGTTAAATTAAGTATTCTGGCATAGTGCCTGCCACATAGTCGATGCTTAACAAATGTAATTTTTATAAGTGCCCACGGGCTTTTAAAAAAATTCTACTTTAAAGCTGTAATTAAACAAAGAAGTGGCCCACCTGGAGGTTGGTTATAACACCCAGTGGGTGAGGCTTACAGAACACAACCTACCAGGACAACCAGAAAAGGATGTAGGTGTTTAAACAGAGACCCATAGTAGGTATTGAGTTGCTGTGGTAAAGAGGATGAAATTAGAGCTGGGAATCTAATTGAGCACCTTTATAGGATTAAAATGCTTTCAAAATGTTGGAAAATATAGGCATATTCAATACCTAACACAGCAATTTCTAGTGAGGTGCTGAGAAGTGTCACCATGGGAATAATTAGAAAGCTTTAGAAAAAAAATCTACGAAACAAAAGTTTAAGAAAGCCTGCTGAACCAAAGAAAACAAAGCACACAGCAGAGGTGCAAAATAAATAGAACTATACAATACTTTGATTCCATACCTTTTGAGAAGTTCATGTTTTATAGTTTTCAGGTATACCAGAGAACGTTGTTGTTCCTCAAATTTAAATATCTCCACAGTGGACGTCATGTGGGGATGATTCACAACATAAAGATACACAGTATGGTCTACATGGAAAAAAGGTATAATTTCCAAGAAAGTTACCTCTATCACAACTAATATTAGACTTGTTTTAAAACTTGCTCACTTCCAAAAGTTTTCTTTGTACATCTAAAGTTTGACCCTCACAGTCTACCTGATAGGTAAGTCAGACAAACGCCAGAATCCACATTTAATTGAGGAAATTGAAGCTCAGAAGGTGAATGACCCATCAGCAAATTCATCACCACAAAGTGGCAGAGCCAAGACTTTTCGTGATGATCTCTTCAGCCTTATCTGCATATCCTGTCTAGCAGGAGGCTACAGAACTATAATGATGCATAAACAGGAATATGGTTTCCCCAGATGGCCCTTCAGCAAGAGAAGTGGGTACAAGCAAACAAAAATTTGCTGAGATGTTCTGTGTATGCAATAATTATCTACACTGCAACAGAAGCTCTGTAAATGTCAGGGCAATGTAAATTACCTTAAAATAAGCAACATTTCCCAGCTAGACAATGAACTTCTGACACAAGTCAACATAACAATATTTAGTGAGCCCAATGGACATGGCACGTAAATATGAATGCAACACAAAACAAACTAATTCCAGGTAGTACCCAACTCAGAAATGTCACCTACCCATTTCAATTGGAATGTGCAGTGCTGTGAACAGGATTGAGGATAATAATTTGGCCTCTGAGAGTGCTGTCTTCTGACTTATTGGGAGTTCTAGGTTTGATGAGCTCTGGAGTTTTAAAGGGTCTGGCCCCATCCTCCCATTGCAAGACTTGCTCTGTATTCATCTTCCCTATTCCTTTCCTGGATGTAGTTTTCAACACCTGGTGGAACAAGCTCAAAATCTGAGATGCAAAACTTATAACCAGCACCTCTTAAACACACTGGGCACTTTCATGCAAACTAAGGAAAGGTGCTTGCTCACAGATGAAATCTTCCTTCTGGTCTAATTCAGCTCTGTTCCAAGGCTCAGGGCTTAGCAAGCAGAACACGGGTTGGATTTCAGGCTCAATATGGCCCTTCAGTCTTTTGCTAGACACAATAGTGAACGATCATATGTGCTGTCCTGGTTTTATTTCTTCTAGTGCATCTACTGAATCCCTCTTTCCAAATAAGATACACTTAGTGAGAATACTTTTAGTCTCCATCTTCTCATTCCATCTCTATTTCTATGTGTAATATTTTGGCTTTATGAATTAAATATATAATCAAGGAAGATGAGAAACAAATAAGATAAGCTGTCAATGATAATATACTCAACTTCTGGAAGCCTGGTTATATGACTGACTGTTATTCTGTTATACAGACTGTTATACAGACTGACTGTTATACAGACTGTTATTCTGTAATTGTGTCCCATCTCAAATAACAAAAAAAAAACCCAAAACCCACCTCTACCTCTAATACTATCCCATGTAATGAAATAGTTGCAGCTAAATTTGATCACTTATTATACCATCTCCAATGAAGAATCTTATGTCTTGTACAGTGTGAGGCCAAAAAGTTGTGGTTTAAAAATTATTTAAATAGAGTCCTAATCTCACCTTAGTAACAGACACAGGTTTAGAAGTGAGACCTCCTCAGTCTGAGTTCTGAATCAGCCATTTACGAACTGCAGAAGTTAAGTCACACTTCATGCATTCCTCTAAACTTCATTGTATCCATCTATAAAGTTGAATATTACTATGTGCTCTGCCTGTCCTATAGGGTTCATTTATTTATTCATTTAATATGTGTTCATAGAGTAGCTACTGTGCATCAGATACTGTTTTAGACTCTTGGAATCCAGCAATGGACAAGTCATATATGCTTTTATGGCGATTATATTTGAAAGAGGAAAACAAGGAGGAAAAATTATTAAATAAACTGAAAACAAAGAATACTAGAGTGGGGAGACATGTTCTTCACAGGGTGTCACTCATTTGAAGAGTAACAGTTAAATTTAAATCTGAAGAGGAGAAGGAACTTGCTATAGAGCAAGAGCAAGAGAGGGAAAGAAAATTGGTATCCTTTAACATTAAAAAAAATTAGTTACCACTGTAGGCTGGGTTTGGTGGCTCATGCCTGTAATCCTAGCACTTTGGGAGGCCAATGGGGGTGGATCACCTGAGGTCAGGAATTCAAGACCAGCCCAGCAAACATGGTGAAACCCCATCTCTACTAAAAACACAAAAAATTACCTGGGCATGGTGGCAGTGCCTGTAATCCCATGTACTTGGGAGGCTAAGGCAGGAGAATTGCTTGAACCCAAAAGGCAAAGGTTGCAGTGAGCCAAGAGTGTGCACTCTAGCCTGTGTGACAAGAGTGAACCATTGTCTCAAAAAAAAAAAAAAAAAAAAAGTTACCACTTTAATGAATGATTTTAAAAAAAGAGGGACATTGAGAATAAATATAAAAAGGTACACCACCTGGAACAAGATGGTGGGAAGGCTTCCCTGAGAAGATGATATTTAGGCTGAGGCCTCAATGATGAGAAAGAGTGAGCCGGAAGTGGCTGAAGGACATTCCAGGCAGAGGGAAGAGCAGATGCTAAGATCCTGAGGCATGAGACACTCCATAGAATGAAAAGAAATCTAATGTGGCTGGTCCAGAGAGTCTGGGGGAGAATGGTTTCCAGTGAAACTGGAGAGCATACAGATGCCAGAATGTACAGGGGAAGCACCCAGGAACCCAGGCCATTCTGGAGATTTGAGGTTTATCCTCAGAGTGATGGAACAATATGGAAAATTTGATGAAAGGAGTGGCAAAATCAGATTTGCATAAAAAGCAATCCTCACTATGAAAATGAATTGAGGTGTTATGAGAAGGAAGGTACAGTTGGGGGCCCATGCAAAATTAGGGAAGTCATGTTGGGGGCTTGGACTGGGATGGTGGCAGTGAGGATGGGGAGAGGTGGACAGATATTTCAGATTGGAGAGATACATTGAAGAAAACTTTATAATGAATTGATTGGTCTGGGGAGAGGAAGTGTCAAGGTTGGGCCCAGAAGTTTATTTTGAGAAATAAAGGCATCATATGAAAATACTTTGTATACTGTAAACCAATGAAAAATTGTTAGATTCAATTATCTGTGAAAGCAGAGCTTGCTAAGAAAATAAAAAGTGTATATAAGATTTCAAGGAAATATGTAACCTACTTACTAGAAGAGTATTTAAGCATTTTAAGGGATACTTGTTAATTTAAAAATAAACAAATCTGTGTTGGTATAGACCAAAGGAATTTATCAAAGGTCTGTTGGGTAAGTGTATAGAAATAATTACTAATCATTCTTTTTTTATTCATCAAAGTCATTTGCAGCAAATCTATACTTAACAATACAATACAATCGTAACTCCAGTAAGTATTTGGAAGAATTAAAACAACATTTCTTTAAAAATCCCAAATTCCAGCACTTCGATTTGGCCCTCTTTTCATGTGGTTACTGTTAGTGAGGTTTCCCTGTTCTTATTTTTCTTCATGCTATCTAGACCCACAAATATTTTAAAATTAAATGCTTGAAATTATGAACTGAGAACCAGTCAAAAATAATATTGGAAACTATTGTTTTTAAAGTATATAGATATATTAATAACTGTTATGTTTTTATAATATCTTTTCTGAGATGGAATTTACACACCATTGAATTCAGTCTTTTAAAATGTAAACTTCAGTGGATTTTAGTATATTCACAGAGTTGTGCAACCATAACCACTATCTAGTTCCAGAACATTTTCATCACCCAAAAAGAAGTCACCTACTCATTAGCTGTCACTCCTCCTTCCCCATTCCCCCAGCTCTCGCCAACAATTTTTCTGTCTGTGAATATGCTTATTCTGGACACTTCATATAAATGGAATCACATAATATGTGACTTTTAGTGACTAAAGTCTTTCAGTTGGCATAATATCTACAAGCTTCATCCATACTATAGTATGCATGAGTAGTTCATTTTTTATTGTCAAATAGTGTTCTATTGTATAAATATCTGTCATATTTTGTTTATGAATTCATTAGTTGATAGGCATTTGGGTTATTTCCACCCCTGTTATTAGGAGTAATGTTGCTATAAACATTTGTGTACAAGTTTGTGCATGGACATGTTTTTAATTCTCTTGAACATCTACCAAGTTGCAGAGTTGGTGGGTTGTGTAGTAACTCTTTGTTTAACATGTTGAGGAAATGCAAAACTGCTTTCCAAAGTGGCTATGTTATTTCACAATCCCACTGGCAAAGTATGAGGGTTCCAATTTGTCCACATCCTTGCCAATGTTTCTTATTGTCTGTCTTTTTAATTATCACAATCCTAGTGGGTATGAAATGGTATCTCATTCTGATTTTGATTTGCATTTTCCTAATGACTAAGGATGATGAACATCTTTCATGTGCTTACTGGTTATTTGTGTATCTTAGGAGAAATGTCTATCTAGATCGATATTTTGTCCATTTTTAAATTATATTATGTGTGTTTTTTTGTTCACTTGTAAGAATTATTTATATAGTCTGAATACAAGTCTCTCATCTAATATATGATTTACAAGTATTATCTCTCATTCTTTGGGTTGTTTTTCACTTTCTTGATGGTGTCTTTTGAAGCATAAAAGCTTTCAATTTTGATGAGTCTAATTTGTTTTTTTCCCTTCTGTTATGTTTTTTTAACATCTCATAGTTGTCTTTAGTGACAACTAAACTAAAGGGCCTTTAGTTCATATGGTAGATTTCTGATAACAGTATTCAAACAGGTCGTGACAGTCAAACAAGAAGAAAAGTGGATGGAAGGAAGAGGAGGAGACCACATAGGGCCAACAATACTAGTGTTCCTTCTTTAATGCAATATTTACAATGTTTTATACCTATTTATCATTTTACAAAAACACATCTATATGATAAAATAGCATCCTCTCTCTTCCTGTAAAATAAATGTTGAGGGGTTGGAGATAAATGGTTTCTATTTCCCTCATTTTCCCCTTATCCCTAAGCATACAGGCTTTACCTTTGTCAATGAAGATACTGATTCCATGTGGATTAAATAATTCTTTGTCAAATCCACCACTGATTTCTAGTGCTTGTACCCTTGGGTTTTGTTCATTCAGATCTATCAAGAAGATTTTTCCTGGTTCATTTGGTGCAAAGTTTGGCAGGCCTGGATATTTTAATCCCTTTAAAAAATAAAGAATAAGTATACACACATATACATATCAAAACAATATTTTCATACAGAATTTAAAATCTCAAAGCCAAATAAAAATGTTTGAAGTTGTAAATTTTATTTAGATTTCTGGGCTTTTTCACTCTGTCAGCTGTTTCCATGATCTGATCTGGGGCATTACCGATGTCATCTAAACATTGGCTATGAACACAGAAAGAAACATATTAAAGATAGGAAGAGTTTTTAATTTAGAGAGAAAGAGTTAAGCCAAAAAATATAATGAAAGGGACTAAGCTATGTAACTTTGTATGAATCCCTTCACCTGCCTGTACCTCACATTCCTCATCTATAAAATGAAGAAGTTCAATATATGATTGCAAGATTATTTCCAGACCTAGTATTCTATAACTAACCTTCCTCAAAGCAGAGAGAAGGGGTGTATAGTTTAATTGCATTACTTCCATCCCTATATTGATCACATCATGTAGTGGCAAACAGTAGAGCTGGTTAAGAATTAACATAAGGATATCAGTTTTATAGAATTGACTATTTTTGACCTATTTTGTTCGTATAGGTATGTCTGAAAATCTTGACATGAATGCTTTACTCAAATATCACAAAAAGTTTATTCCAGTAACTTGGACAGTGGTCCTTTCTACTATTAGGATTAGTTATCTATCAATCAACAATAGGCATCCTGAAGGTATACAGCCTTTGCTGCATCTGAGTCCACAAACCTTGGGGTTAGTTTATTCTATACCAGTTACAAAACAGTCTACTTCCTCTCCATGTCCCCCACCCATCACCTGGATATATATCAATATCAACAACTTTATATCTTCTCTGCTAACTTAATCTTCTTTTACAGTCCATTTAAATTCTCTCTTTCCTACTTTACTTTGTCTTTCTGCCTCTCTCCCTCTCCCTGTCCCTTCTATAAACACGTACACATACACTTACAATACTATCCTTCCACTGCTCCCCCTTGGGGTAGTCAATCTTTTCTGAACAACCCCAGCTATATCTTCAAACTTTTTCTTAGAACAGTCCTTCTACGCCCAAATCGTATGCCCCATTGTTGCCTGGGGGAAACCTGGCTTTTCCCAGATAACACTAGCACCACTGAAGCTCATCAGAGGAGGCACTGTTATCTCTTTATTCTCAAGTCAGCACATCTGGAGAAGGGATTGGCATGTCCCTAGCCACAAACTTTTGCTTCCAGACCATAACCCTACCATCATCAATAGGCATGCCCTTTGCTTTCTTATCACATTCTGCACCAACTCCCCTTGCCTTGGTCTAGCTCTTATATAGGGCAAGTCTAAATATAGGTTGAAAAACTCCACACAAAGTCACTACCCCAACTTCAGCCAGACATTTAGTACTGTTTATTGATTGTTTTGCTCATGATGATAGGCAATCTATTGGATTTTCTCATGTCTCTCTTTTAAATTTATTTCATTATCTTCTAGTGTAGGGGTCCCCAACCCCTGCACCACAGACTGGCACTGGTCCATGGCCCGTTAGGAGCTGGGCCACACAGCAGGAGGTAAGCAGCAGGTGAGTGAGCATTACTGCCTGACCTCCACCTTCTGTTAGATCAGCAGTGGCATTAGATTCTCATAGGAGTGCGAACCCTATTGTGAACTGAGCTTGCAAGGGATCTAAATTGGATGCTCCTTATGAGAATCTAATAGCTGATCATCTGAGCTAGAACAGTTTTATCCTGACCATTCCCCACTCCCCTTTCACAGTCCATGGAAAAAAAATGTCTTCCATGAAAACGGTCCCTAGTGCCAAAAAGGTTAGGAACCACTGTTCTACAGCCCATACTTTCTTCCTCTTTATTATGAATGGATGACTTTACTTACAACTTCTCTGAAAAGATGATGTCATTTAACATGAATTTCCTATAATTCTTTCCTTTCTGTCCCAGTAATTCTTCTTCAGTTTTACTCATTCTCTTGCTTTATCCCTCTTTTCTCAAGAAAGGAGTGTCTCTCCTCCATTCTTAGGTTAAATCCTTTAACTGATTTCTTGGTTCCCTGTTCTCTAGGGTCTGTCTCTAGAGATTACACCCTGTCTCTCTTGCTTTACCACTCATTTTTTACTAACACCTTCTTCTTTGGCCTGAAAAATGACAAGTTTTTCCTTTCTTTAAATAAATATTTTCCTAACTTTACTACCTCTTCATATATGCATTTATCTGTCTTCCCCTCACCATCAAATTCTTAGAAACATCACCTGATCTTGTTGCCTAATGTGAATTGCTCCAACTCTCAATTCCCTGAAATTAGTAGTCTATTCCTACCAGTTTGTAGAAATATCCTTATAAAGATCATATAAATGGTGTCCTAATTATTTATTTTGATAACTTTTCTACCTCTGTGGCATTTGACACTACAGTAAACCTCCTTCTTTCTTGTCAAAAAGTCAAAAGTGGAGTTTCCAGATAGAATTCCTGCTCCTCTTCCTGGCTCTTGGATTTCTGCCTTCTTCTGTCCTCAACCATTCCTCCTCCTTTCTCACTCTATACACTTTCCTTGCAGATCTTATGCATAAAGATTCAGATATTTCCTTTATACCAAGCACTTTCAAGTCTGCACATTTATCTGTAACATTTCTCTGTAGCTCTAGCTTGCATTCCCAACTTCCTCCCAAAGGGCAGCTCAAGATCAACTAGTCAAAAACAAAATCAACATTCTGCCTTCAAATCCATCCTCTCATTTATATCTGTTCTCCTCAGCAAAGGACATTGCGATGTTCCCCAACATTGGACTATAAAATTCAATTTTCAATCCACTCTTTCCCCTATAGCCAATTTGTCACCCAGCTCAATAACTCAGATAATAGTAGCACTGGAGGAAAAAATTATACATAGATGTTAAAAATTTAAAAATATAATACTTATATATGTTATATATAATATATAATTATATATTAATTATTAATATTATTAATATATAATTAATTCCTGTATAGCAATAATATATATAAACACATATTTCATTATTATATATTTTTAGTTTTTTTACATATATGTATAGTTATATACATATATGTACCAGGGGCATCTAATCTCACATCCTTCCTTTCACATGAGGGAAATGAGGCCTAGAAAAGTGATTTGCCTAAATTACTCAGATCATTTATTGCTCAGCTTCTCTCTGCCATACATATAGAAAGGTTTGGAAGTAGATAACATTGCTCAGGAAGGCAGCTCAAGGCAGAACACAATGACAAGTACCTTGGTAGCTTGGGAGAAGGTGGAGCATAGCCAGCTAGTGGAAAGACTGGTTGCTAAAAGAAATAAAACAATCTGATAGAGAGGTAAGGGTGGGGCACTGTAAACAAGCTTGATCTAGATTAAGTGTGATGATCAAATAAACACTTCTGATAAATGGCTTCACACTCATCTAGTTTTCTGTTTAAAGCAGGTAGGAGTTTGTGGCAGGAAACCAACTGTGTGCTAGTGACTGCAAGCAATTCTTTTCATGCCATTTACTGGTAAAAATGGTGAAAATCATCATCTAGACATGCAGGAATCTTATTTTTCCCAACAAACCACAGGTATATGTGGACAATCACTGAACTCTTCCACTATCCTAATCCATCAGCACATGCACTCAGTAAATATTCAAGGATATGCATATGCCTCGTAGCATGTTAGGTGTTGGGCATATCAATGCATGCTCCAAAGTCCTGAGTTCAAAGATCTTGAAATCTAGAGCAAGCATATCAGTATGGTGTGGTCTATAACAGCCTAAACTCAGGGGATGTGAGGGAATATTAAAGAGGCACCTCGCCCCATAAGAGAGTGCCAGGGAAGACTCTCCAGAGGAAGTAAAGTGCCACCACAATGAACCCTTACAAAGAAATGGGAATTAACTGGCAAAGTGTGAAGAAGGGAGTAACCTTGGAGCCAAAGAGAAGCATGTCAAGTCCCAAGGCAGGTAAAAAAAATATCCTGTTTGCAATCCCTAAATAGACTAGAAATATCTATTGCACAGAATTACTCTCTAAATCAGTAACTTCCAAACATCTTCTAGGATGGCAAGAAAGGGTGAAAGGAGAAACCAAAAGAACAAGGTCTTGAATTTATTATAGTGCAGAAGGATTAGAAACAAGCAAAGAACATAATCCTTATCCTATGAGTTGTTTGTTCATTCACAGAAGGAGATCCATTATTTAGAACTTTACGTTAGCATTTCTCATAAAATTATTTGTGATGAAAATATATACTTCCAGTATAGCAATGATAAAGAACTTTTAGTTCTAGTGAAATTTTTTTTAAAAACCATACTACTTCACAGGAAGTAGAAAGGACAAATACTACTTCACAACAGCAAAGAAATCTTCTGGCTATAGAATCGTTACTTTTAGTGTTGTATTTGGCATCACATTGAAACTCTAAACTGACAATAGAAAATTTATGTCAACAAGGAAAAAGCTTTTCTAGAACATTTTGTTTTATCCTTGATTTTGAAAGAAACATAAAGAAATAAAATCGTGCCCACACAGACTAGCACCAGTACCAGCAGTGGCACCAGCAGCAGTTTAAGGTCCAAATGAGAGCCCCACTGTACTCTACTGTGTGTACTCATGACTTTATAAATTAAGGCCATGGTTATTATATGTACCCCTTTTTTGGCCAAAAATATTTAGATTCAAAATTCATGTTCTTTGGTGGTATTTTATTGCCCTAAATGGAGTATTAGACATCCAATTCCAGCAATCAGAATTCACATTGAAAATGTGGTAAATACTGTTTTTCAAAATTATATCTCCATTCAAAAGTGCAACCGATTTAACAAATATTAATACAGGAAAATTTTCAACCTATCATAAGTACACATTTTTTTTTGTTTACCGAAATGCTGTCCCTGGCATAACTTCTTGATTATTACTGTGAAGATAGTATTGGAAATAAAATACAGTCTCTTCTCTATCTATATTTGAAAGACTTGTTAAGAATGGCAGGGAAAGTGCTTGGAGTTTTAAATCGAGTAACATGGTTAACATTCGATCTACTAACATTTACAGAGCTCCAAATACAGGCAGGCATTGTGACAGGAATACCAGTTAGTGAGAAGATGACTACGAGAAACGGAAACCCAGTGAAATAGGGCAATGATGAGAATAGACAGCAATAGGACAGATCTGGAGACTAGCCTAGGAACTGAATGGAAATCAATACATATTTATCAAGACCCTATTGAATATGCCACTAACCACAGGGAGTTGCCCACCATGAGGCAGTCAAAGCTGGGCATTCCTGTGGTGTTCTAATTACCCCTCCAGAATCCTGTTTTGGCTTTTTTAGTTGACTGGTTTACCCAGAGGTGGGATGAGAGCACAGGAATCCATCTGGCAGCTCCAGTGGACAACATTAATGCACTGTCTATAGAGCTATTGACATAAGCATCAGAGCAGCATGGAAAATACTCACACTGGAGATAAAAGCCAGCCCACTTGGAAGTACATCAATGTCTTCGGAGCCATTTTCTGCAAAAGAAAGTTTGAATCAGAAAAATGCATATATGAAGGCATAAAAAATACATCTCAAGTCCAAGCTACGAACATCTTTTAGAAACTTCTTTTGGAAACTGTTGACTTTTTCAACCATTTACTTGGGAAACTATATTAACTTTTGGGAATCTCACAGGCATACTACTTTACAGTAAAACTGGAGTCAGACTCCTCAAATACTGAATCATTTTTTAGAACCCCATTTTCAGAAGAAAAAGGCAAAAAACTAGAAAAAAAAACTCTTATCCTAGACTTACTCTTTAGGTAATTTCCAGGGCATGTCCTGAGAGATTCTGCTTTATTCCCCATAGAAGGCTGGTCTACAGACTGAGTGATAAAATCTGGAAAGTCATAATGTTGAACGTCTTTTATTATAGGCCTATCTGCCAAATACTCCTTCTCCTCCAACATGAAGCCTAAAACTCTGTCATTATACAATCATATTGGGAAATTATTGAGTAATGCACTACTGAGTATATATGAATACAAAAGATTGCTGAGTATAAATTAATAGGAAAGAGTGTAGTCAGATCATTTTCTCACTGAGAGCTAGTTTTCAGCATTTTTTTTTCTTATGGAAAGAGACATATAATAAGTAAGTTTTGACTGAGAACAAGATGAAAAAGGGGCTGTCATGGAAGAGAGATCTACATATGATGTGGTTCCAAGTAGACAGAAATGAGAATGAAGGCAATGGTTATTTAGTGTGGCAAACTATGTTCTACAAATACGTCAGAACCAATATGTACCACAGCCACATGCTCTTAAAATGTGATGCTCAGACTCTTCCAGCAAGAAGTAAAGTCTATATTCTCTCCTGTTGAAGCTGGGAAGAACTTTGTAACTGCCTTGGCAAACAGACTAAGATGAATGCAGTGCCACATAACATCCAAGGCTACCACTGGCTCTCTCTTTCTCTGCTTCTTAAGACATGCACCTTGGGAACTCTGGATCAAAATGTAAAAAGTCTGGCTATTTTAAAGATACAGAGGAAAGAGTACAGAGGGATCACCCAAAGTGGAAAGAGTCAGCTCCTTTGGTTCAGGCCATAGGAGCTAAAGATGACTCCAGTTCCCAGCCTGTGAGTCACTCTAGCTGATGTAAATGAAACAGAGTAGACTGCCTACACTGTGCCCTGCCAAAAGTGCACATTCTTGAGCAATGGCGGTTGTTTTAAGTCACTAAGTTTTGGGGTGGTTTGGGACACAGTCATAGTAATTGGAAAATGTGCAGAAATGGTTACCTAGGGTAGTGGGTTACTAGAGTGTCAAAAGGCAATGGGAGGAAGTATAGGGGAAAATATGAAAAAGAAAATTACAGCAAAGTCAAAGAAGATGCAAATTGAAATCAATAAAGTGAACAACAAGCACTTAGAAGTTGAGAAAGATTTTATTTTATTCACTATACTGAAGGTCAAAAGTAATACCCAACTGGAAACATGAAAATTAAGCAGAACTTCCCATTTCCTAAGCATTCCAGTTAATCAAGATTTACCCACACGGTACCTTGATAGCTATTTCCACACGAAATGACATAGACATTGGAAGAATTCAGCAAACTGAATAAAGCCATTTTAGCAATCGCATTGAATACTGGTTGGTCACTTTTCTGATGTTTCCTGCCTCTCTGCACTCCCTTCTTGGTTTCCTTGTACCTTAGTCTCATTCCCATCTCTGTCTTAAAGATGGGTATTTTCCAGGCTCTGTCTGACCTTGGCTGTTTCTCATGGCAGAGCATACATTCTACCCACATGATGTGCTCTAGTCCCACATCGGCCATAGCAGATGGCTTCAGTTTCCATCTTGATGCTCTTGACTCCCCAATCTCTAAATCAATCCTAAAGCTTTCTTCCAAGTTCCAGACCTTTGTATTAAACTGTATGTTGGACACTTCTACCTGAGTCTTTTACTTCTCACAGTCCACAGATTCGAATCCAAACTGATCTGAAATGTTTCTTCCTCGAATCTGCTCCATTTTCTGTATTTCTATTTCAATGATTGGTGCTACCATTCCCCAAACACCCAAAGCAGGAAGCTTGGAGTTATCTCTGATGCCTTCCTTTTCCTTAATTTCCAAATCCAACTGATCATCAGTCATTCAAGCTCTAGAACTTCCTCTTAGATTTCTACAATAGCTTCCCAATAACTCAACTTTGCTTCCCTGAACCCATTCTCTGCATTGCTGATAGTCATATTTTAAAATTTAAAGTTGACCCTGTCACCCCCTGCTTAAAACCTCCCAGAGGCCCACTAGGGCTGGCCATATAAATCCTAAACTCTTTGGTCTAGGTCCCAAACATCCAGTCTCAGTTCTTGTGAGCCCACTCTCTATTCTACATTGCAGCTGTGCTGTGGTACTTACTACTGTGCTGCGAGTAGTTTGCAAAAAAATGGGCCAGACTCATTCACTGGCATGTCTGTGTATATGTTGCTCTCCCCTTGCAACATTCAGACCTTTCCCATCCCAACACCACCTCTACTTGGCCAAGGCCACAGGCTCCTGGAGTTTTGGGACCACCTTCTCAACATATCCACACTTTCCTGGTCTTAGCATCCATTTTAGGTATTAATATGATCACTTGTGACTACGTCCACCATGATCTTTTTCATACTGGGCTGCACCCCTGTTTACTTGTTGATTTCCTACTAGATGGTCTGCTTTCTGGCAAGGACTAGGTTTTATTCAGTGTTGTATCCTTACACCCAACATAATACCTGCCTTTTCACTGTAGAAGCTCTTAATAAAGCTGGCTGGTTCAATAAAGAAATACATACTTTTTGTTTTTTGAACTTTGTCTTGTATTGAGGAAAAACTATTGAAAAATGGGTGATGATTTCTGAGTCTTAGATATCTGAATTGTGTTTGGCTCCTCTTCTCTTCCAAACAGCATTTTACATATCTCCTCTGACAGCGTAAACTTACCTCAATAACTCACCTAAAACAGAGTGGGTGTTTTTCAGACATGTTGTGCATGTCTTTATTTACTTGCTCCATCCTGAGCATGGGAAAGCTGGTGCTTTGCACTCAGCAGTGGAAAAGAATTACCACACAAGTTTGCACAGAATCTCTACCCCTCCTTTCCACCTACACTGCACCTGCACGGCAGGCCCCATGCATGTCAGCAACAATGGCACCTGTGGGAGCAAAAGCCCCAGAATACCTTCCTCTGAGACTTTCCCACACATTTATTAGCCTGTGCACAACTATCATTAAAACCCCACTGCTAAGTCTAAAATCAGTCTTATGAACAGGTGCCTACTGCTTCTTAGACTGTCAACCCTACTACTATTTGGCATAACTTCATTTCTTTACTCTTTTCTTAATTTCTCCAATCATCCCCTGCAGGCACTCTGAGAAAGGGTCATATCAAAATATTACTATCAATTAGTTTTATCATCATCACTTCATATCTTGGAGAGAAGTTTCTGACAGCCAGCTGAGAAAACACATGGAGCCTACTATGGAGTAGAAGCCTATCTTGGACACATGGGAAGCTATAGAATGGAAAGGAGTGGAAGGGAAAATAGGAAGGCATTAAATACACAGGCTGCCTACTTGATAATCCTGCCCAGCGAAAGCCCTACTAAAGTATTAATATTTCAAGTATAGCTTTGATTAGACGCCAAGGGTAGACAGGTAACATCCTGGTTAAAACAATCCTTGACCCTCAAAGCCTTGGAAAAAAAGATGAACGTAATACAAAAAGATCTATGAGATATGATTTCTGGAGAAAGATATATTTCACCTTTCAACTTTTCTTCCCAGAAAAAAACACTAGGGAGGAAAAACAAAATAAGAGTTTCTTCCACCAATAAAATAAACTTCAAAAGTCTGGATCTTGAAAACACAAATAAAAATTTTTCTCCAGCTCTGTTACAGCCTACCATACCCTACCTAGTGGTTTTTCATGGCCTTATAAAGGCTTCTACTCATCAACTAGTTGTGACTTGTGAGAATTATCTTATAGTTATCAGAATTTAAATATCTAGCCTGCCTTGTTTTAATTTACCTGTATCTCGTAATATTTCAGCTGTTTGCATCTCAGATTTTCTGTTTTCTGCTGTTGTAAAATTTTACTGGCGCTTTCCATAATAAAAATGTGTTGTCAGCAGATAAGAAAGGTAGCATTACACAACAGAGAGTACAAAGGCATGGAAGGAAACAGTGTTGGCTTATAATCTAATCCCATTACCCCCTAGTTCCAGACCTCTGGGCAAGCAACTTAATTCTTCTGTATGCCAATTTCCTAATCTCCAAAGCACAGATAACAGCACCCACTTTACAAATTGGTTATGAGGATGATGTAGATGTTTGTAAAGGACTCAACAGGGTGCTCACAGACACCAGGCCTTTGATAAACCAGCTTTTTCAAAAGATATATATCAGTATTGTCCTACTGACAAATGATCCATCATTATTCTAACTTGCTTAGTTCACCAAACATATGCCAAAAGACATGAGAAGTAACATGCCATTGTTTTTCTTCTGCCCTCAGCCTGTTTCTATTTAAGTCATTTTCTTTAAAATATTTGGATAATTAGAACATTGACCTAAGACTTACAATATTAACTCTAATTTTACCTTCTCGAATCTAATTGAGTGATACAATTCAAGAGTCAGGCTAGACCTTATCAATCATCTAGTCTAATTATACCTCTGAATTACTTGCAGGTTTACATCTTTTGAGAGTTATTTGTATAGTGAATATGAATACTACTATACTACAAAACAGTAAAGAAATGAGTCAACGTCACATTTCCTTATTTTTAACATTAAATTAAATTGCTTTGATACCCCATTCCACTAAGTTGATGGGAAATCCAATCTAAGTCATTATTGGGTTTCTCTGTTAGAGTTATTAAATCATTTTAGGTGGTGGGTTCTAAAACTAAGCAGAACGTTTTGGAAAGGCCATCTGGCATTCATTCTACACTATGTATCATGGAATTATTCATTGCCAAAGTTATTGGTCCCTTTAATTTAGACAATTCTGCTACTTCCATGTCATACAATGACACAAGGTCTTTGCCTAAGCTGGAACACAGGGTCCGGCATCCCTAAAGATATCTTGACACAATTCCTTCTGAGGTCATGCTCCTCCCTCAGGATGCTATCAGGCAGTGGGGTAGAGGTCCCTGTTATTCAAAGATATCCACATATTCATTTCCTTTCTCCATCAGAATCCCTTGAAGGGGCTCAGGTTTTTAAAAACAAGTCAGGAAAGGAGGTTTCTTCGGTTTCTGCTTTCCTGCTGCTAGCACAAACCACCTCTAAGACTAGGGAGTCAAGTCAGATTACTTTATTTTTTAGAAATTGAGAGGGAAAAAAGGGAGAAAACCCAAATCAAAAGGGCACTTTTTCTGTATTTTTAAATATAGCAATAAAACAGAAAATCATATCACAAAATAAGCTATCCCATCACATTCTAATAAATAAGTCACAGTCCCTGACCCTAGGGAGTTTACAATCTGATAGTGAAAGAGAACACTGCTAGCTATAATATAAGGCGTATGGCAGGTGTCATAAGTGAACTGGAGCTTCAGAGTGCTGACAGAGTTCAGAGGGAGGAGATGAATTTGCAGCTGATTTCAGTAAGCAGAGATGGAAGAATCAGTAAGTTTGGAGAGAATTTCATAAGCAAAGGTGAGAAAGTGAAAGAACATATTCCCAGAACAGGACACACAATCTAGCCTGATTTGATTTTACTTTTCTTTCTTTTTTCTTTTTTTTTTTTTTTTTTTGAGATGGAGTCTCACTCTGTTACCCAGGCTGGAGTGCAATGGCGCGATCTCTGCTCACTGCAACCTCCACCTCCTGGGTTCAAGCAATTCTCCTGCCTCAGCCTCCTGAGTAACTGGGACTACAGGTGCGCGCCACCACGCCCAGCTAATTTTTATATTTTTTAGTAGAGATGGGGTTTCACCATGTTGGCAAGGATGGTCTCAATCTCTTGACCTTGTGATCTGCCTGCCTCGGCCTCCCAAAGTACTGGGATTACAGGCGTGAGCCACCACGCCCGGCCAATTTTACTTTTCTGTTAGCAATGTCAGGAAGACTTGGAGGTGTGGCGCCCAAATAAGCAGTTGTGGCATTAACTGGTTGGTGAGATTAGCCTATGTTTCACATAGCAAGAGGCATGAGGGACAAGCAGGGAACAATGGTTCCTGGATTTTGAATTGAATCTTTTGAGAATGTGAGTACCATGCATAGAAGTGTAAAAGCAGAGCTGATTGTGGGTGGGAGGATGAAAGAGAAAAAGACAGAAATGTAAAGTAGATTACAGCTTAGGGAGAGTTTGAGGTGGAGCTACCCTTTAACTGACTAACAAAGAAGGGCTGCAGTTTGAGAGGGTAGGGACTGGGTTGTGGATTTTTGATTAATTTTTTAAAAGAAGGTAGGTAGGCTGTGAGGTTCTTGAGGGGAAGAGCTAAGTCGTATTACTCTTAGTACTTGTACATAAATTTTGAAAAAAATAACACTGGAAGCCAGGAATGACAACAAGGAAAGGGAGGGAGGGAGGAAAGAAGGAAGAAAGTTAAAAAAGAAAAAAAGAAAAGAAAAGAAAAGAAAAGTAACAGAGGACAAAGAGGAGAATGAAATATCACAGACAGGAAAGGAGAAGCATTCAGTGAGGGGACAACGAGGGTGTGGTCAATAACATTCTTTAAGTAATGCAAAGAGATGTCCCTAACGAAATGGGCTGAGAAGAAGACACAAATGCTGTCATGTAGGACACCCCTAGAGGCCTTGCATAGGGCACAGTGGACTGGGCAGATGTCCCACTAGGAAAGTCTAAGTAGTGACATGTAATTAAATGAGTTGGCAGGGCTCAGTCAGCTGGATGGTGATCAAGAAACTGTGCTGGCTCCTCTTGGTACTGTCACATACGTACCAATTTCCTCAATAAGGTGGCAGTTTTCAGGTTCTACTGACTCCACTTCTCGAGAGGCATTGCTCCTTTCTCTGTAGAAGATAAAACCCAACCCTGGAAGTCAAGGCACAGCATTCAAAAAGTACGTTGGACTCCAATCATCTTCGTGGACTCCAATCATCTTCGTGTTGGTTAACTATCTTTATCAGAATTTATAAATGACATAACAAGTAAGTAGGCGCCTCCTTTTATGTTTATGTACATAATGTAGACATTATTTGGGTATTATACTTATATCAGCTAAACTTACCCAATTATTGCTGAAAAACTATAATGTGATTCTACATAGAAAACATTCTGCTGCCCAAATAAAAGACACTCTTTAATAGTATGAGTAATTGAACAATGTTAATTTAAATGTACAAAATAGCACTACTTAATTTTCTAAAGTATTGTCTATTATAAATCTGTACTTTCTCCCCTTAATACAGTCTTGTCCTTTGAACTTCTCCTTCCAAACTGCTTTCCCAAGATTCAGCAGGGTCTCCTAATAGTCAAACTCTGTCACTTTTGCTTTAATTTTTAAATTTTATGCTGACTTACTTTTCAAGTATGTAAATTCATTAAACCAACTACAATTTAAACAATTGGCCAATTTATTTTTCAATAGAGTTTTCTTGTTTCTATAGTAAAATGGAATGTTTCCACATTCTTCCAAGTATCAGGGATAATTTTAAATTTTTATTAAAGTATATCCAGGAAGACTCAATACTTATCTTACAGACATTTGTTTTTTAAAAATACCTCTTAGACCTCCTTTATTATTATTACTATTATTTTATGATTCTCTCATGTGGTTGCACTGGGAGCAAATGTAACAATAAAATTCTCAAACGGAAGTGGAAAGTATTACTAATAGGCACCAGCCACCTCAGCAGATTCTAGGCGTGATCCTCTGAGAAGACCAGCTTCTAGTAAGAGAAATACATAAACACTTGAAGACAGCTGAAAGCAAGCAGAGGCTTTCGATCCACTCATGAATGTATATTACCACTTAAAGGTTCTTCTTTCTAGCCCAGTATTGACTTTTCCTGAGACATTTCTAGGCTGGCTATTACCATTGTATCTTCCACGTCAAAAGGTCAAATGCCTACAAAATGCCAGTTACCGCCTGCAGGTTTCAGCAAGTTTGCCCTGCTGTCTGGCCAGCTCTTTAAATCCAGGATGGGTTCCATAACCCAGTGTAGTCTGTTTAGCCAGACCTGGGCAATGTCTCAGCCATAAATATCCCACTGGTAGCCTGATCCTCTCTCCCAAGTCCAAGTTTCCGATGGCCGTTCTCTTTTCCCAAGCAGAATGTTGAAGGCGACCTGGGAAAGGGGGTCATCACGTTCTGAAAGTAAAACGGGGTCATGACTTTCAGAAAGTAAAGCGGGCAGGGGGCGGTCATAACCTTCAAAAAATAAACGGGAGTATTCCTGCTCGGCAGCTTTTCGAAACGCAAAGTGAGTCTCAAGGGGCAGTTTGCTGGGTGCGATGGAGGAGTGAGGTTCCAAAACTGTTCTTTCCTACCCGCTAGGAAGGGGGCGCCAGGCAGCCCCTGACCTCACTTGGAAGAGGAGAGAAAGAGAAGAGGACGCCAAGATGCCACTCACCTAAACTCCAGGAACCTTTCCCCGACTAAGGACAGGCCGACCCCCAGCAGGACCAGCGCCACGAGCTTCCCCATGGTCTCGGGGTGCCCAGCGGCGACGCGACGCGCGGCGCGGAGAGCTCCCGGGGGCGCTGCGGCAGTTCGGCCTCGCCTACCGAGTGGGGCCCGCTCGGCCCCGCCCTCCGGCGTCTCCGCCCTCGGGTGAGCGGCCTGGGTGCAGCCGCAGGGCGCCGACGAGTCCCGCCCCGCCCCGCCCCGCCCCGCCGCCCGGGTTCAAGGCCACCTTCACGCGCAAGATTTCTTGTCTTTTGGGCGGAGGTTAAGGCTCAACGGAGAGGGAGCCCAGGACCAGCTGGTGGAGGGAGTTTGCTCCTAAAACCCGCGAAATCCTACCTCAGGTCCTCAGATGGCACGAGGGGGAAACTGGAGGGGCCGGGAAGGGCGGGGAGCCCCAGTTCAGGGCCGGAACTCCGGACTTCTGCAAGGCAAGGCGTGAGGTGACACTGAATTGCTCCCGAGACACCGGAAGGGTGAAAGTAATGGAAGCGAAGAGCTTTAACTCATCTTCTCCAAGATTTGGGGCACAGGAACCTGTCTCCTGACCTTCGTGCCCTACCTCGGAGTGCGCGGCCCAGACGGACTTGTGAATATTCGTGTCTGTCCCCATAGTTAACGGGAGAAGGAAAACATCAGGAGAAGAGAAGGAAAAGACATAGGAAACGGGAAGAAGAGCAGAGAGGCAAGGAAGGGGAAGGTCGTTTCCTTGGCCGGTTAGGTCCTCTTTCTTCCAGGTCTTGAGTTCCTGCCAGGCAAGAAATGCCCTTTCCCCTCTCCTGATGAAGACCAGGTTGGATGGGGGAGGAACTGAAGATGGGGGAAAACTTGAGGAGTTTGGGCAAAGTAGCATCTTTAAGCATGATCTATTTCTATTTACCTACAGAAAGAAATATTCGTTCTGTTGGGTTCGACCGAGTAAACTATTTGTTGACAGAGCAAGATTTGCCCGACCTAGGGATATTAAGAAAAGAAAAGGTGGTCCCTGACCTATGGTATACGTGATTCTAGTATGAAAGCATAATTACAAGATGATAATGAAGCCCACTGCTTATGCAGTACTGACTGTGTGCTTTGCCTGTGCTTACACCTTTACCTATGTTAATGCATTTAATTCTCAACACAACCTCTGAAGTGTGGGT
The DNA here is from genome assembly GCA_963573385.1 of Cacajao melanocephalus. Taxonomy (NCBI): domain Eukaryota; kingdom Metazoa; phylum Chordata; class Mammalia; order Primates; family Pitheciidae; genus Cacajao; species Cacajao melanocephalus. The sequence goes on along the minus strand of CAUYLG010048092.1, from coordinate 22,567 downwards.
AACCTTACCCCAATTTTATAGGTGAGAAACCTGCAGCACAGAGTGATTATGTGGCTTGCTGTAGGTCACGCACCTGTCAAGCAGCAGACTCCAAAATCTGGGCCCTTAACTGAGCTGCGTCTATCATGCTGCCTCTAGAAAAGCTATGGAAAAGGGTTGTATTAAAAGGACAGTGTAACGTCTTGAATTATATAGATAAGAGTTCTTTTAAGATGACTAATGTTAAAAGAGTGCAAGCAGAGGAAGAATAGAATGCTGTTGTCCTGAGGACTCAGAAGGGCTCACAGAGCTGAGGGGCCTGGGATGTGGTGCAGGCAAGCATGCAGGGTTTGGGAGTCAGGCTGCCTGGGTTTGGATCCAGCTTGGAAAAGGTACTCAGCTTCCTTAAGCTACAGATTCCTCTTCTGTAAAAGAGCATCCACCTCATAGAGCTTAAAATTAAATGTGATAATAAGTGTCAAGTGCTCTACACTGTGCTTGATACGTTTTATGAAGTTAGTAAAGATTAACCACGAATTAATTCTGAACTTTGCCTGAGATTGTAGGCTCCTGTGAGACTGCATCCTATTGATCACTGGGTTTTTCCGTGTCATCCATAGACTTTGTGCTTAATAACGGCTCAATAAATATGATTAGATGGATGGATGTAAAATATGGACTTGGGAGAAGGAAAAATTGGAAGAATAAAAAATAAATGGAGTGGATAATGAAATAATAAGTCATATTTTGAGCTCAGCGTTTGCATGCCTTATCACATTACTTCTTGTTAACGTCGCTTTACAAAGAAGTAAAGTGAATTGCTTGCTGTAAGTTTGATGGGATTAAAAAGAACGAAATTGAAGCTTAGAGAGGTAAAGTAATAATTCACTTAAGGTTACATAACTAAGAAGTGTCAGAGCCTCCATCTGGACTCAGATCAAGTGACTCTAGAGCTCATGCTCTTTATCACTGTATTTGCAGCATAGCATGAAGAAGGGGGTAAGGAAAGAAGCACATTCTTGGGCAATTGATTGAAGTTCTGTGTTAGCCATAGTTTAAAAATTCTTCGCTTTAGGCAGAGGAGTCTGTGTGGGTGGGTGTACATTAACTTTACACCCTAGAAGCGGTTAGTTTTTATTTGAATACCATAATCAGTAATTGAAAACCCCAGCATGGTAAATTAGCATTAAAGAATTCCAAACTTTGGAGGCCACTGTATTGAGGGTCACCATCTAAATCTGCTCTTAGCAATATGCCAAATTGACTTGCTCAAGAGGCCACAGGATACATGAGTATTGTAAAAGGGGTTTGTTGACTTTGAAAGAGAAGGACAGATCAATTAAAAAGTCCTAAATTCAAGATTCAATTCCACTTGTAACTTGCTCTGTAATCTCTTGAAATCACCTCTCACCACCTCTGGACCCTTTTTTTCTTACATCTTTGGTGGGGCTCTCAAGAGCTAATGTTGACCAAATACAATGGTATACATTTAAACAGTAAGTAACACAATAGGTATACAGATCTAGGGAGTCCAACACTATTGATAATCAAAATGCCATTAAGGGAGGTGCAGAAAACCCTATGCTATAAAATTAGGAGAATTACATATTATCCACATATATGTGTATATATATAACATAAACAATCTAGACATAAACTGAAGAGTAGTTACTTTGAGAGCAAAAGATTGGGATCATGGAGAGTGAGGAGGTCGGCGAGTATGGAAGGAGACTTTGCTTTTACTGTACAACCCTCTGTGATGTTTGAAATTTTCAAACCTTGTATCTTGATCATGTTTACAATTGCTATGTTTTTAATTTAAAGAGATCATTTGCATCAGTAATCTTGCCAAGAAAAAAAGGTGGTGATAGAGAAAAAAAAGCAGCAAATCTAAAGAGATTACAATTATATTGCAATAAAGCTGTTTTTAAAAGATAGGATATGAATTTTAGAACATTAGGAAACATTGTCCTAAGCCACAGAAACCACTGTTTAAAACCTGGGTATGACTACCTGTCATTAATGTGTCTTGTGCTGCTCAGGAAAGAAAAAAGATACAGGACCAGAGATTTTATTATTTAGATAATTTATTATTTTAAATTTATATGTATTTAAGTATGAAATATTTAGGTATGTCTGAATTTAAATAAAATTCTCAATTTCATTCTGAAGATGCAACTAAGAATGAGGTCAGGTAGTGAAAGTCTGATATATTGTTTGGTAACTTCCTGCAAAGCACCATGGGGAAGGTGCCCCCCCACGCCCCCACCCTGAACAGAGTCTTGGAGTAAAAAGATTAACACATACACACCTGTAAGACCTATATTCACCTCATGGGTCATATCCCAATTACAGTTTCAGTTGTTTTCAATTGTTCAGTTCAGTATAAGATCAGAGAGAGATCACCATAAATAACTGCACAATGTACTAAGAGTTTGATAGAATTCCTCATGGCCCAGAGAGGCCAAAAATCAGAGATTATTTACTTTTTTTTAATTTCTAAGAGAAATAATCACGTGCTTATTAATGTACATATGCTTTTGTCCAAATAAAAAAAATTTTTTTAAATACTTGCATGCTTTATTCAAAATACACCGTGAGCATGTCTCTGCTAATATTCTGTAGTATCATTTGAAATGGCTGTATTATTTTATAGAGGTGCCCTGATTTTGTTTTTAAAAATAAATATCCTCTGTGGAACACACTGTTAAGAGAATGAGAAGAAAAGCCACAGACTGGGAGAAAATATTTGCAAAAGGCATATCTAACAGAAAATTGTTATTCAAAACATTCAAAGCCCTCTTAAAACTTAACATTAAGAAAACAAAACAAAAAAAAAATGATTTTAAAATGGGCCAGTGGTATAAACAGTCACCTCATCAGAGAAGACATACAGATAGCAAACAAGCATAATAATGCTCAACATTATATGTCATCAGGGAACTTCAAATCAAAACGAGATACCACTTCACAATAGCATAATCTAAAACATTGACAACACCAAATGCTGGCCAGGGTGTGGAGTAATAGGAACTCTCATTCACTATTTGGTGCAAATGCAAAACAGTGTAGCCACTTGCAACAGTTTGGCAGTTTCTTTCAAAATTAAACATACTCCTACCATATGATCTATCAAATTGTACTCCCCAGTATTTTTTGAGTGGGGAGTGAAAGAATACAGGTGTACAGCTGTTACACAGGACTACTGCATGATACTGAGGTTTGGGATATGGATGGTCCTGTCACCCAAGTGATGAGCATAGTACTCAGTAGTTTTTCAGCCTATACCCTCATTCTCCCTCCCATCCAGTGGTCCCCAGTGTCTGTTCCCATTTTTGTTTGTGTGTATGCATTTACCTTCCACTTATAAGTGAGGACATGCAGGATTTAGTTTTCTGTTTATTTGCTTAGGATGACCTCCTGCTGCATCCATGTTGCTGCAAAGGACATGGTTTTGTTATAAAATTTGTAATAAAGACAATAGAAACCAAGTTTGTTTTATGCCTACTGTATTCCAGTACTTTTTATAAATGTGGCTTTCTAGATAGTTATTGATATAATCTCCTAAAATCTGAAACATCTGCTTCTTCATTTGGGTCCCTAGGTCTGCAATATTTAATCTTGTTATATTCATCTGTGACTTAGCATTTTCCCATGGACAATGTAAACAAAAAAGAAGATAATTATTTTAGCATGAAATAAATCCAATACAATATGTAACAAACTATTTAAATATATAAATAACAACACAGGCCAAACGGATACAGGCCAAATTTAAGGCTACTACTGCCATTTTACATTAAAAAGCATTAAATGCTTCATCTAAAAGCAGAACGCAAACTGATATCTACAAAACATGAAGAAACTGTATTCATTAGGAAAAAGAGTTAACAAAATACTAGTTCGTTCTATGGCAGTAGCGTCATGTAGTGGTTAGTGGTACAGGCTCCGGCATCAGATATAGATTGAACATCTGTGAAATGTTAACAGTGATATAATATCAACACTTACTCCTTCAAGGCTGCAATTAGGATTAAATAACGAACGTTTTTAGTGCATTGTTCGGCATATTATAATTAACTGACAAATATTTCCATGATGATGATAGGGTAAAAGTATGAGAAGTGAAGTGCTTTGATAAATTATAACAGGAAAATCACATGAAATTCTCTCTCTTGGGCTTATGATGATTTTACAGAAGTTACAGTGAGCAGAAAAAACTCTCCCTCTGTGAGCTGGGCACACGGCCCTGATCCTAGCATTGCTGCTGTTTAACCATGTGGTCACAGACAACTGATTTCATCTCTCCTGGCTTTAGTTCACAGTTCTGTTCAATGAGGAGGTGACATGACCTTCCTGTCCAAACCCTTATTTCGTCTTTGTATCTAAAGTGCACTCCCATTAAGGAAGAGAGCTGATGGAAACCTCCTTAGGAACTGGGAATTTGAGTTGCAATATTTGGTTAATTTTTTTTTTTTCAAATTAAGAGCCCAATCACTTTCAGCTTTCCACAAAAGAAATTAACATGGCCATCCCTGCCTATCCAAACTCCATAAGAAAGCAGTTGCTTTCCATTTCCCCTAGGCATATGCCTTAAGAATTAAACACAGACAAAACTGGGATTTTAATCTTCAAGATAACTCCAACTTTTTAATGGTAAACAAAGATGTAAGTACAAAACATCAAAACATGTTATTATCAGTAGTTTTAAACAGCCATAGTGGTCACAGTGCTGGAACTGAGGTCACTCACATTTTAAGGAAATAGAACTCATTCAATTTCAGTGGAATCCATGTTCTGGCAGTTGGAAGGCAAAGGTGAGGCTTATTTCGTGCAAAATGTGTTCACTTTATTCGAAAGCAGCTCTCTTCTCTCTCCCTTGCTTGGCATTTTAAAGAACCTGTTCATTTTCCTTTTTTGTTAAAAATGCTCTAAGAACTCAAAGGGCCGTTCCTCACTGGAATAAAATTAACTACATATGCCATACATTTCTGGGTCAATGTTGCTGGTTAAATTCCCTCAGAATTAACAATTCATAGAAAATTGTTATCACACTTTCATGCCAAAAATGCAATTTAGAGTTCACAATACAAGGCTCTGTGGTATAAAGTGCCTATAAGCAGCTTCCCATCATACAGTGAGGCCACAGAACTTCCTTGGAGAACAGATCCGTTGTTGGCATAAACTGTAGTTACTGTAGGCTTCTCAGATAGAATGTTCTGGATGCGGAGAACCTATTCAGCGGATACAAAGTATTACTATAAGACCGCCATACACGCATGTCACTCAATCACCAATAAGCCCTGTTTTCCACAATGACACACTGATTAAAGGGACATGCTGTTGAAAATAGCAGTTACCAATCTTTTTAATGTTTAAATTAAAAGTACTTTCTCCAACCTTCAAAGAAAGTACTTTCTTAAACCATCTAGTTATTCCATACCAACACAGGATTTAGTGTTATTATAGCAATTCAGCTTTAATAGAAACACTTTCATAATAATGTGCCTACTTTCACACTACTTCAACACAAACAAATATCGCATCATGTGGTGAGCTGATAATAAATCAAGATATTTTAAAAATTGCCAGTATACCACCCAAGAAGGGCACGTCTTTATAAAAATGCCTTTTGACTAGTTTCCACCATAATTTAATACATCAAAAGATTACCTTTCTTCAAGTATTTGAACAATGTAACATTCTGCCAATTATTGGCTTAAAGCAATTACAGAACCACAACTTAAGTTTATTATATTACTGCTTTAAAATAACTAAACAAATCATCCCTGTGACAGTTTATTGTATTCTTAGTTCAAAAGGACTTGAATAATTAAAGTTGAAAAACTAAAAATATAAAAACCTCTGATGAGGGAGGATTGTTTGGGTCATACACGAAGAGCTTCTGGCCGTTAGGATGGCAGCCTACCCAGATGTCCCCCGAGGAAGGATCAATAGATAAATTATCCACCAGTGTATCCAGCTCAAGTACCTTCCAAATGAGAAATTGTCAATATCTAAATGACATGAGAAACTTGATTAAATAATTTAGAGGTAACCTTCCTGCCTCTATTCATGTGAGGAAATTACACATCGCCCTGCTTCCACCCTCTAACTCCAATATTGCTTGAAAGGAATGTAATAAACACTGGTTTAGAGTCACTTTTCTTCTTCCCTGAAATTAAAGTTAGGTTGATAATCAGCCTTTCTAAAAATCTCTGTAAAATCTGAACTCCTTTTCCCTTAAAAGATGCACAATGATCAGTTAGCTCAAGGAACTCAATTAAAGCAAGATAGGAAATTCTTAACCTAAAATATGTGTTGTCAAGCAGGAAAAAAAATAATAATGGTGTGGAACCCAATCTCTACCTTCATTTATTATTGAAAGAACTGACCCTGTGCATAAATCTTCATTTGAAAATTCATCTATTAGTCTTTTCAATTGTGAAAAGTCTTATTGGAATTCTTCCATTGCCATCAATACTTCATGGAATGGGCTCTAAATCTGATGCAAATATCACTCTCAACCTGCTGCTGCATGTAATTATATGGTCAGTCTTTGTGATCACTGGCAACAGGAGCTTTCTCTGGTTGTAGGGAGTATTTAAAAACCCGGAATATCTACACTGGCATCCATATTCTGTTCTACGTGTGATACTGTTACAGAAGAAATATGTCATTGCAAAGCATAATAGATTACTGTCTATATGTAAAAATAAATACTTTACCTTCAATTGAGTTAAATTCATATTAGGGTGTTTTTCCAAAACATGAATTTCATGAGCCAATATGTCAGCAACGTAGATATACCTTTGCAGAAAGGACACACTTGTTAGAGCTCCATGCCAATATAAAGCTTCATTAATACAGTATGAAAGAATAAGTCTTAATAACCTGCCAAGAAGTTAATCAATGATGGGCCCTCAAGGAATTCTTGATAAAGGTCAATTTTTATTTAAAAAGTAAGCTTTCAAAATCAATTCAGTGGTGCTACAACAATCATGGAATTATTAAATTGTTTTTCAAAAGGCGTGTAAGGAAAAATAATATAGGACATCATTTTGAATATGAAGTCCATATTTGCCACTGAAATGACAATAAAACAAATGCTTGGCTTCACAAGAAAGGCTTTTACATTCCACAATGTAATTAGACACTTCTAAGTATCATGTACATATAGAAATATATGGTAAAGAACATCTTATTAAAATACTGATTATTCCTTAATATTCAATAAAATATTTATTAATACATGGAGACTTTTAAGAGTAACAGATAAGTATTAATTCAGAATAATCTGTCTACATCGAAGGTGAGTGAATTAACGGACTATTTTGGGGTAATTTTATTTATTGAATTGACTGTTCCATGGAAGCTGTTCTATTGAGCAATTATGTGTAAAAAGCATGAACTCAGTATTATAGCAGATATGCTATACATGAAGAAGACACAGCCTCTCTCCTTGAAACTTTATAGTGTGTTGGAACAATCTCACTGGTTTGTCCATATTAAATACCTAATAAGCATGAGATATAGTTCAGGTTTAGAAATAGTTAACTTCTGAGGACACAGAATGGCTCACCAAGGAGGGGGCATCTGCAATGGCTATGTAAGGAAAGATGAGCTTTGAGGAGACGAGGACAGAGGAGGCACTTCCCAGGCAAAAGCAAGCACAAGAGCAGAATCACAGGAACAAGAGGAAGGAATGTTTAAAACACTGAGTTCTTTGTCTAAAGCATAGAAAGCATGGAAACAGTAGAAAAGGGAGGTTGGAGCTGGCCTATTAAACAAAGTCCGACCCTTTACCCTGCCTTGATTTGATAAGCAATTGGATTCCACTGAAATTTTAGAATAATAGCATGGCAACAAATGGTCAGTTCTGCACCTGGCACTGTGCTGGCATGAGGAGTCAAAAGCTGAGGAAGACAGAGTTCCCCCCTTGGGAATCACTTCAAGGCCAATAGACACAGAAAGACAAAATTGGCAAGAGTGCAAAAAATGCAAGTGGACAGAAAAAAAATTGGAAGAGAGTTTTATATGCTAATCAGAGAGGATAAGAACATAAACTAGGCAGGTCTCAATGGGAAAGGGGCTTGCGGGTAGAGGAAAGAGGCCCAGGTAGAACCAACGTGATGAGCTTACAGGCTGGATGGGAATGGAGAAAGAAGAGTGAAAGTTGAATCTCCCCTTTCATTACTGTTTTTTTTTTTTAGGTGACTGGAAAGTTTTACTTTCATAATGGAAATATAAGAGTTGGGAAGAAAAACAGATTTGGCTGGAGAGGTTGGATCAGGTCAGTTAGAGACAATTGAAATTAAATGAGTCTACATTCTTTTTCTATAGTCAACAAGAAAGGAGGAGAAATTAGATCACAAAACTAAGGGCATTTAGTTGACAAGGAATGCCAAATTTATTTTATGTTGTATTTGTAGTGGTTTAAATTTTTCAGTGTGCTGAGGCAGTAGATAAGAAAGCTAATAAAGAATTTAATATCCTTTCTTATAGGTCATGGTTGTACATATAAATATAATGAGATAATTTTGGAGGACAATTTGGCAATATCTATTAAAGTTAACATTTAAAAGATTCACACCGTTTGAGCAAATAATTCTATTGCTAGCGGTCTGTTTTACAGAAAAGTAGCTCATAAAACCATTTAGCCAATGCCCTGGGTGGGATTTGAACCTAGGCCTGTATGAATCCAAAATCCACAAGTTTAACCACTGTTATAATGCTCTCTAAGGGACCTTTTCCTTTAAAAGGTACTTGTTTAAACTTCCAAGGTAAATAAGAAGCATAAAATGTTTTTCACGTAGAACTCCCCACCCCCATACACATATACATCAACAGCGAATTGGTTAGTTTAAAATCATGATAATACAATAGTATATGGCCAATAAAAATAATGACACATTTATTTAAAAGGAAATACCTATCAGATACTTTAATATGTATGCATCAGTATGATCACACTTTAAAATTTATATTTATAAAATTAAATTTGATAATGATGTATTCCAAATGTTATTATATATAAATACATATATTATTGTAGTATATAGTATTATACTTACATATATGATATTATATTTGCATATAAATACTCACATGTGATTAAGTATATACTATATGTAAATACATGTACAAAATATACATAATTATATATATAGTGTATCTATATATTATATGTATAATATACCATAAACGTCAATAAAACTATTGTCACATTAACAAAAAAAAGCAAAGTAAAGAATGTGGCCAGCGCCACAACTGAAGAAAAATTAAGATATTCTCTAAAGGGTCATACTTATTATTAGGTGAAATGTTGATCCCATTTGCTGAATCAAATCCTTCTGCTACCACTTTAACTTCATTTGGACTGTAATAAACAACATTTGCCCAGCGTAAGTTCAAGTATGTTTCTAAATACTTTAAGAAAGGATCAGAGAAGTAGTGATCATTTGTGGCATAGAAATGTGCTGGTCCGACAGCTGTGATGTCATTCACACTGAAAAAGAAAAATAGCATGTGAGAGGAAATAAAAGGCCTGTTGGTCTCCATATTAAATATTAAGTACCGATAAGATTTACACAACATGTGCTTTAAATTTTTGGTAAGAGGAAAAGATGAGCTAAAATCACATACAGTATACTGTAATATTGTTGCCAGAGAAGAATTTCATATGGTACCAGGTAATCTAAACACAGGTCATTTAGCAATTATGGTAGGATTACTATAAAAGAAGAGAGAACTTAGTGCCAACAGGGCATGTTTTTCGACAGCAAGAAATGTAGGGTTTAACAACTACATATAAGGACAGAGCTGTCCACAGTACAGAGCTAGAGAGAGCCTGATTGGCTGGTGAGCTGGTTAGGCAGTCAGTAACATTTACGTAGCTTCCATTTACTTAGTTCCTGGATTTTCTAATTTCCCTTGCTTAGTTATTAGTCAAACTAGGTTGACTGTTCAATTTCTACCTGCCTCACAAAGCTGACATGACGGGAACAAACAGGCACTCAAGAAACACTTGCAGAGAGATGGATGATGAAACTGCCGTAGTACAATGCTTCATGTGAGAGATTTATAAGCTAAAAACAATTTCATTTTTAAGACCAGTTAGGTGAGGGTGTTATTAAATTTAAATTCCAATTACTCTATGCAAAAATGTCTGAAAGAGCTGTTGTATTCTTTGCTAAATGAAAAATACAGAGCTACAGGGAAGGTAGGTCTCCTTTTTCTGAAAGAGCACCATAATGCTTGGGTGGTATTTGGGCTCCTATTTTTTATCAAGTGCATATTTAGAAGGAATTATTGGAAGTTACATGCTCATGCCCTAGATAGGCATAGATAGGCCCTAGATAATTTCTAATGAAATTGAAAATATTCATCAAGTTTAAACTAAAAGAAGCAGTAGGCTAATACACACTGAACTGGGGTTGGGTACATATGATTCTCTTTTAGCCACATTTTCAACAAGCTTCATGTTCTTGAAGTAGTAATGACCCACTTTCAACTTGAGTGGCTCCAATTTTGTGGGATTACTAGCATTCAACCACCACTAACCCTATGAAAGCAATCGGTACAAGGTCCCATGCAAAGCATACAAACCCAATATAAAACAGGCCACTATTCCTTGGCAGGACACTCATCTGGGTGATGAGTCATCTAAGATGGAGGGTGACAGCAGGAAAAAATGTTAGGGTTTGTCTTCTACCCTCAAGATGGGCCTGAAGAGTATCACCCTGTAGTCAGGCATTTCATCATTTCTCAAAGAACTCCACATAGAACAGTGAATAGTATAATGAGTGACATCAATTTTCATATGCCATGCTCACCCTGGTTTATAAGGAAACTATACACTCATATGTTTATAAATAAATATAAGCTCTTTAGCGCTTATATATTAGCTAATGTGTGTGTGTATGTGTGTGTGTGTGTGTGTGTGTGTGTATGCTCTTATAAAAGATGACAGGACAATCCACCATGGAGATTGTTTGAAAATGCTGGGGATAAATTAGAGAAGGAATAAAATAAGAAAGTACCTTGGAAGAAGCTCATGTTTGATTGTTTTCAGATGCAACAGAGAATTTTCTGCTTCTTCAAATTTAAAAATTTCCACCGTATTCTTGAATTCTGGGTGGTTTACAACAAAGAGATAAACTGTGTCATCTAAAGAATTGAAAGAACAGAGTTAATTTACCATAGGACCTCTGGGCAGACACTGACATTTAAATACCACAGGCAAGGAAAGGTTGAATGTATAAGCTATTAGGTGACCTAACAGATCATTCTTCTCCGTCTTTCCTATTGCTGTCTGTCTGGTGTTATTTCTGATCATTGGTTCCCTGACCTTTAAGAAAGTGTTTCCTACTCCATATACAGAATTCATGCATAATCTGTTTCTAGTTTAATTCAAAAATACAGTCTTTTTTAAATGCAATGATCATAGGTATAAGAAAAGATTATGAAATCTAAACATTCTTTCAGGTGTTAACTGTTAGAAATTTCAAAATGTAGCATAACTTACTGCCAGCTCAAGAGGCAAATGAACAACTTGTTTGTACCGAAGAATACAGAAATCATTCATGACTTAATTGTTCTTCTCTTCCTATAAATATGATCCGAATCTCTTTTTCACAGTCATTTGCGAACCATCACACGTTTCTAAACATTGGTAGCTCATTGGCTCTTACCATTGTCTATGAAAGTGCTGATGCCATGTGGATTGAATGAAGCCAAATCAAACCCGCGGCTGATTCTTAATTCCCGTGCCCTCGGTTTTTCTTCTTTTAGATCCATCATTAGTATTCCTCCAGGCTTATCTGGTGCAAAGCTGTGGAGTCCTGGGAATTTTAGACCCTTCCAAAACAGTGAAAAATGTTAAATACAAAGGCTGAAATGTCTTTACGGACTAACATGTGAACTGTACATGAAGGAGAAATAGAGACTGTGGTTAAACTAGTGGTTCATAAAGCCACAAAAAACTCAAAAAACAGAGAAAGTATAATAGAAAAAATAATAATGGGGAGCTGGAACACTGAAAGCTGAAAATAACTGATTTTGTTGAGTTGATTCAGAAGATCAGGGATTTATTCTCATCAGAGGGTAATCAGAAGGTTGGTGGACAAGGTGATTCCAGGGAGAGCTGAGGGTAGAGAAAAGTGACATCTACATACTGACTGTGGAAAGTCTGTTCACTGCTAGATCCCACTGCCTGGAACAGTGCCTGGCATATAGTCCATCCTTCTCCCACTGATTCAAAATGTCACCTTTATCATGTGCTAGATCTCTTACATATTGGTCTGTTGTGTTCTTTTAATGTCTCATGCCTATTCTTGTGCCAGTGTAACGCCTTTTAAATTACTACAGCTTTAGGTCAGGCCTGGTGGCTCATGCCTATGATCCCAGCACTTTGGGAGGCTGACGTGGCAGGATTGCTTGAGGCCAGGAGTTTGAGACCAGCCTGGGCAACATAGCTGGTCTCTACTAAAAAAAAAAAAAAAAATTAGGTGGGTTTTGTGGTGAGCACTTATAGTCCTAGCTACTTGGCTAAGGTGGAAGGATGTCTTGAGTACAGGAGTTTAGCAGTTCAGCCTGCAGTGAGCTTGTACTACTGCACAGCAGCCTAGGCAATTGAGCCAGTCCCTATTTCTAGTGACAGTTTTGTCTTTTTCTTTTCTATCTCAAATTTCTTTTTCTTGTTTTACTGAATCACTAAGAACTCTAGTAGATTACTGAGGGTTGTGGTATTGCTGGGTATTTTCTTCCTGCTGGAACATTAATGCAAATGCAGCTAATGCTTCACCATTAAGAATAATGTTTGCTGTAGTTTTGTGGGAATTCTCCTTCTAGTTTGCTTGGAACTTTAGGAATAAGTATTAAATTTTATTAAATGCTTTTTTTGGTACTCACTGAGATGATCTACGTCTTTTCTCTTTTAAATCAGTTAATAAATTACCTATCAGTCTATCTAAAAAGGTGATTCATCATTGCATTCTTAAGGTAAAGCTTTCTTAGTGATAAATTTTATTTGAATGCACTACCTTATTCAGTTTACTAATACGATGAAGTCATATTTTAAGCAAATTTAAGGGCACAATAAAAAAGTCTCACTTTATGTATAAAATTAGATATAAAGGGAAATCTCTCCAATTAAAAAAAATTATCTACAATTGTATACTTTCATGGAAGGTAGGCCTAGTAAGTAGAACAAACTGGAATTATGCTATTGTTACATGGCAGTGCCACTTCAGTTGCTAATAATCTCTATTCTTTATGACTGTCCCCAAAACAATAGCATGATTTCCATGCAAAGGAAACACTATTAGATGGTAATAACTAGTCATGTTTATGTTGGCACTCCTTATTAAGTATTTTTTCTCTTTTTATAAATTTATTTTTAATTGTGATAAAATTCACATAACATTCATCACTTTCACCATTTTTAAGTGTACAGTTCAGTGGTGTGAAATAAAGTCATATTGTTGTTTACATTTTTTATATTTTATTCTATTCATCCAATTATTCATGAAGTGTGACATTAGTTTTGAGGTGACCTTCAACCCATATCTGTAAAATAGGTTGGGTTGGATGAGCTAAAATGCTAGGAAGAAGAACAAACAACCCCCACAACGTAGGAGCTCTTCACTTAGAAGAGAGTGCACTCTGGGTTATATTAGAGACAATGCCAAGTAAATGAAAAACAGCAGCAAACTGGGAATGTTTCTAAATTTGTTTAAAAAACAAAGTCAAATAACCAAAGGAGGATAACAAAAAAAAAGCAGAAAAAGTTCTACTGATGTGGCTATAAGATCTTTGTAACTGTAATATGCCCCCAAGCTAAAATGGCTATAGAGTTATGTGCTTGGAGACCTCATCCTTCCTACATCAGATTTATTACTGTGGGGGCTGGAGAGAAATCTTGAAATAGGTGAATTCTAGATTATAAAAATCTCTAAGAACACAACCTTGCAAAACAACAACAAAAAAACCACAAACGAAAAATCAATGCAACTGCCTTCTACTTTATTCAGAATTTTTGTATTATGTCTACTTCTGAATATTTTGGACTAGTGGTCCCAGTGGTTTTTCCTAAGCCTATATACACATGTGCAAGCATGTGCTTCTAAACAAACCCAGAATCCTACTATAAATATCACTTTATTCATTCTTTGTTGGCAATTAAATAAAACCTTTCTTTTAAAACCTTATTTTTAAAATTAAACATATATATTGGTGTTTCTGCTAAAGCCCATAGTATTTCTTTATTCCCTCAGTGGTAATAACCAGCTGCTCACAGTCTTTCATATACAAACCGTCAGGAACCTGAAGACTGTTCTCATTCTCATTCTATTCCAAGCTGAGTTCTCTCACCTTTCTCATAAATCTAACAACTATTTTATTAGTGTGGTGACTCCCTTCTAAGTATCTCCCAGTTTTTCCATATCCCTCCTGAGTCTCAGAGCCTGAAAATAATAGATGTTGAGAGGAAACAGAATAATTACAGTCAGGCTTCAGAGTTGGTTACTTCTTCCTCCAGAAAAACTGGACCTATGAAGATACCAAGAATTCCTACATCTGCCCAAGCCAGGGAGGTAGGTGGTCAGAACCTCCTCATTTGACCCCTTATCTGGATTTCCAATTAGAATGGATATTGTTGCAAGCCATTTTCAACAACATTCACAAGCCAATTGTTTTTAAAGACTTTCTATTGTATGCTCAGAAAGGATATTATTTTTCAGCTCATAAGAATCAAGGCAAAGTGAAGGGTGTAAATAAACTCAGTCAATGACTTTCCACTTAAGATTGGCTATTCAGGGAAAAAAAGAAAGAAAGCAATAGGGCAAGGTTGGTATAATATTTGAAAGCAAATAATAATGGCAAGAGTATTTGCTTAAAGTTGAATATGTAATAGACAGATGGGTAGATGCTGTATTTAAAATAGTATGTTAGTATTGAGTATCCACAGTAAGACCTCATATAACCCTTTTAATAATGCACATTTAAAACACAGATTGTGGCTGGGCGTTGTGGCTCACTCCTGTAATCCCAGCACTTTGGGATGCTCGGGTGGGCAGATCACCTGAGGTCAGAAGTTCAAGACCAGCCTGGCCAAAATGGTGAAACCCTGTCTCTACTAAAAATACAAAAGTTAGCTGGGCATGGTGGCGGGTGCCTGTAATCCCAGCTACTCAGGAGGCTAAGGTGAGAGAATTGCTTGAACCCAGGAGGCAGAGGTTGCAGTGAACTGAGATGGCACCACTGCACTCCAGCCTGGGCGACCAGAACAAGACTCCATTTCAAAAAATAAATAAATAATGAAAGAAAAAAAACACACCACAGATTGCATTGGAATATTTTAGTGCAGTGCAGTGGGGAAATAAAGAGCACTATCTCAACGGGCGAAGAATCTTCATCTCTATATTTAGAAAAGCTGGAGGAAGTTTTCCAAGATCCTGTTTGGCCCCTCTTTTCTTCAGAATGCATTTTGGAAAATGAATTTTAAAAGCAACTCACTGTTCTGCAGGCCTCATCAAATACCCTTGTATCTCCTCTACTGAATTTGGAGAATGAAGAAGACACTCACCACACTAAAGAAAGCCAGACCATTGGGAAGTATGTCAATATCTTCAGAGCCAGCTTCTGTAAGTTTAAGGAACAGATAAATGTCATGTTGAAGTTCTGTTATTTGTTACATAGAGCACAAATGGGCCTTTGTTTACTTTATCAGAGTGTATGTATCTTTAGGGATGGTTCTGATGTTTTTTTTCCAAGGCACCATTCTTTTTAATAAATGTCAGTTTAAACCACTTCCTGAAGTGAACTTCTGACTTTAAATGTTAGATATTTTATGTTTACTCAAATCAAAGTCAAGTTATCACCACATTTCCAGCTATAATACAGGAAAAGTTGACATCTGTACACTCTTACGATAAACATCCAGATGTCCGTATAAAAGTAATTGACATCAGGGGAATATTACTTTCTGAAGGAAGGACTCATAGGCATTTAATCATGCAAATATCCTTGTCCTCTTCTTTGCTCATTCAATCTGAAGTAAAAAGACATCTTTCTCATTAATAGAGGTAAAACACCTGGGATTATGTATTCCCTCTTTTAAAAACAGTGTCTACTTGTTTTCATAAGCGAAGAAAGCTTTTCCATTTAATCTTTAAATTTAGGCTTTATATTACAGAAAAAAACTAGGAAAAGAAAATTAATGGAAAACACCATGCACCTAAGCCAGTTGAAGCTTCTAACTCCTGTCTCTAAGGCAAGCTACAATTACTATTGATTGTTTATTGATTTTCTACAGTACTCTCCACATAGCACAGCAAATAATTAGACATAAGACTTTGCCATCAGTCTCAATGTATAAATTCTACAGACAGATAATAGACCCAAACACAAGAAAAGAAGAATAAAAATGGCTTAGATTAAGCCAAACCATGAAACATTGAGTCTACAAAATCCAATCTTCCTCTTTAAGACTTCTCCATAGGATTTCTTCAAGATTATTTCTAGGTTGTCAAAACCAAGCAGCATGCATCTATCTATTCAGCCATTTTGGTCTTGATTCATGAGTTTGCACTTAGCCAGTTACCTCTAGTGTTGCTTGCTCCATCATAGTGCAGAAAAGCAAAACAAAATAAAAATGCCAAGAACTTCACATTGCAAAGATGATCCATCAGCCTGCTCCTCAGAAAGAGATACATAGAAGAAATGAGCTTAAGTGCGGCATAGTGGAGGGTTCTCAATCTGGGGTCTGTGGAACCCTTTGAGCTTCAAAGTATCTGTGAACCCTCTGAAATTCTATGTAATGCAAAATATCTTATGTATGCACAGATGAGAACGTTTCTGGGAAAAGGGTCCTTGATTTTCATCAGATTCAAAAAAGAGACTGTGATTCCCCCAAAAAGGTTAAGAACCACGAGACTCTTGTTCCATGGTGGTTCTACACCGGTAATAAGTTAAGAATCAGGTATACACAGCACATATACATGTATACATATATGTAGACATACAGATAAGTGGGGAGAAACAGAGAGAGAATTCTAGTCCAGGTTTTGCTTCTACTAAATTGAGCTTCTACTAAATAGAAAATTTATTTTTCCTGAAAATTATTTTAGAAAATTTAATTTTCATATATATAATGCTTACACACATGGAAAAAGAAAAAATACACGGAAAAAAATTAACAATGCTTATTTGAGTAGTAGATTATGAACGATTTTTATTTTCTTTATACTTTGTTTAAAATTTTCTACAAAAATTGTGTTTTTTAATAATTAAGGAAAGGAAAACCTTTAAAAAATACATTTATTTCAACCATATTGTAACTTCTGTTTAACTTCATTGCCTAATTACAATGGGAAAAAAAATGTGTCTATCTGTAGCCTTCTTTAGAATATTTTCCAGATCGAGTACCCCGCCATCATTTCTATAGCCACTACTACAGGAGGGTTTTATCCTCTGATATCACCTTTTTGGTGTGATTATTTCAAGGGCAGTCAATGCTAGAAAAAGTTTTGCTCCTCTAATTTAATAATAACCACTAACATACATTAGGTACACCAAGTATCAGGCTTCTTGTAAATACCCTACATACAATATCTCATATGATTTCATAATGCTAAGAGGCAGTAGGATTATCTTTTATTTTAGAGTGAGACTATGGAAGATTTGAAAAAGTTAAGCAATTGCTCAAGGTCACAAACTGGGAAGCTGGGACTCAAAGCTTTTGGTTTGACTTAAAAGCAAACAGAAAATATTCAAGCTAGAATTTAATGAAATTCCTCTCTCAGAAACATCCCCTTATTCCTCTGTAAAGCCACTTCACTTGTAAATTCAATCGTGGTCAATCCCATATGTCGTCTTTCTCCTCTAAAGTTTTGCTTCCATGCCTCTCACCAACATCTTTACCAATGAATATCCTGCACTTTTCTTTAAAACCTCTTTCAAAACCCTTTCTTTTTTGTATTTCAACTTATTTTATTTCAAAACAAATTTAATAAATCCTCACTTTTTTATTCTAGTGATATCCATTAATTTCAATATTGCATTCCAGATATTTATGTAAATATGTGAAAACTTAATAGCGTGGACTGATTTGGCGCTGTTTGTCATTCTCATTGTATGCTTGACTTTCTCCCTCCCCTTCATGGGTTCTCTCTCTTTAAAGTTTTTATTATGGGAAATAGACACAAATTGGGAGAATGGTGTGGTGAACCCTTATATACCGAGTATTCACCCTCAACAGTTATCAGCTTATGGCCAGTCTTGTTTCCCCTGCAGTCCTACCACTTATCCTCATCCTGTGTTATTTTAAAGCAAATCCCAGGTATCATATTATCTTTAAATATATTTATACAAACCACAATATCATTATTACACCTAAAAATTCACAATAATCTCTCAATATCATCAAATATCTAGTTAGTGCTCAAATGGCCAATTATTTTTAAAAGGTATAGCTTTAAAAAATTTACAGTTTGTTTAATTCAGAGTCCAGATAAGGTCCCACACATTTCAATTGATTGATGTGTCTTTGATTTCTTTTAATCTACCCCATGTCAGTCCATTATTGCCTGTATGCAGGAGGACTTAGCTCTCTGGATGCAACGAGAGCTTTTGGTAGCCAACAGTCAGGGAAGTTGGGGGAACCTGGGGAAGGTATCCACTGCATCCACTGCTCAGGGGAATTAGGGGGAGAATTTCCAGGCACAAGGAACAGCATCAGCAAAAACCCATGAATGGCACACACAGCATACCAAACCCTTTCTTTAGAAAGTTTCCTAGCTTAGCACATATAATTTTGATTGCTTATTACTTAAGCAGTTATCTGTGTCAGAGATGGCCAAGTGTTCACTAGCATCCATATTCCCCGTCTTCCTTTTGAGCAACAGGCATGTGGTAACACAGCTATAGATAACATTTCCCACCCTTTGTGGCTGATAGATGTGGCCATATGTCTAAGTTTGGGTCAATAGGATGTAAGAATATAATATGTATGCAACTACTGGGTAGAAAAAAAAACTATGTAAATTTTCTTTTTACCCCATCCTGCTAGGAAATGGCAACGACCAGAGTTCTAGTCTTAGATGAAGATAGCTGTGTTGCTTCATCAGCCTTTGCCCCCGAATGACCACATGGAACACGGTCATCTAAGTGCCCTAGGTCATTCGCTTACCTTAAGACATAAGAAAAAAATAAAAATAAACTTCTCTCTTTTCTAAGCTATTATAACTTTATAACAGGAAGTCATCCTTTATTATACCCAGTAGAGTATCCAATATGTATTGTAACATTATTTTCTACTTTTCTGGTTCACTTATCAAGTATATATATTAATCACCCTGGAAAAAGACACTATATTGGAAAGAGAATTTGCAAAATTTGCTTAACCTCCTTGAGCCTCGGGTCCTTATCTGTTAGAAAAAGAAAAGATGTATCTATATCTCACAGTAGTTTTTTGTTTTGTTTTCATTTTCTCCCATCAGTAGACTGTAAAGTACTTGATGGTAAGGGCTGCAAACTTTAATGCATTTTCCCCCAATTTCCCAAGCAGCAGTTATTGTAAAGGTCTTGACTTCCAGGTGCATAAAATTGTTAGTTACCTTGAGAAAGATAGTCCATTCAAGTTTTTGTTTTAGTCCAGAACTCTGAAGGCCAGACATTTGGAAAATAAGATATATTTTTTTTAACTTTTAAGCCTCAAAGTTAACTAGCTCTTGACATTTTAATTTTTAATATGCAGATGTTAATATTACGTCAAATTTGGTGTGCATAAAAGCTTCGTTTCTGTCTGTAAGATAGACTGGGAAGGAATTTTTAGAAAGGATTAAATAGTGAACTTACTTTCTGCCCCACAGAAGACACACATCCTGTATGATGTGTAGTCACAAACTATGATTAAAACAGAAAGACACAATATGATATGCTATAAAGCACCCAAAAGTTGCACATAGTTCATTGCCAGTGATGGTGACTGAAGCACTGGAATGTGTGCATGTGTATGCGTGTGCTGACGGAAACAGAGGGCAAGAGGGACGGGGGCTCACCTCTTAGGGGGACTAGTTGGCCTCAAGTACACAGCTACTACTGTTTATACAACAGAAAATTATTAACAGCCCTCTCTACCATAAGAAGTTGCTGTTGCCTGTATAGAAATGTGTGTCCAGCACATTGTTATTCCTTGTCATCAAAGACCTGTGAATAAGCAACCGTTGTTAAAGACATATAACCACAAGTTATTATTAACCATTATACATTACTAACAGCATTCAACAAATCTTCATATGGTGTGTGCTAACCATAGGGCAAAAGCAAAAAAGAAAAAAAAGAAAAAAAGCACGATTCTAATTAGATCTAAAAATGTATCCCAAATGTGCTTCTAATCACTCATCCTCTCCGCTCTGTTGCCTTTTGAAGTGCCTCAGAGGCATTAAACACTTCACAAGAGGGGCCATAGGTGACATATTTCCTCACTCTTTCCAATTCCAGACAGCAGCTCACACACATCACAACATAAAGGTCACAAACAGAGACAGATGCCTGTTCAGAATACAAATGTTGCTGGGCTTGTTTTTCTCTGAGGAGTGCTCCATCCCACTGAGCTGTAACAGGAATACACTTGGCAGTCTGTCCTGTAACATGGCTGGTTGTGCCCTATTGTCTACTCTGAGACTTGAATTCACAGAAGGTAGGCTTCCTAGGGCCAAGGACTGTTTAATAATGTGACAATTATTAACTCAGCAGCAAAAGTAACCTAAGAGATCACTGGCCCAACCTCCCAACCTTGTCCAACATCTTTTACAGATGCCATCTGGCTTTCCCTGAGTGACCAGTTCTGAGAGGGCTCTTCTTGATCACAGCCGGAGGCAAGATGAAGCTGCTGAGTTACATGGGGCCCTTGAACTGTCTGCATGATCCAGCACAGATGTAGTCAATCTGCTATCTGTTGTGAGTTTGCCTCCTCCCACTAAGTGTTTGGGCAATTGAAAGAAAGAAGGGAAATTCCAGGAGAGCCAACCAGTCTAGGGGAAGGGAGGTAGAACTGGGGAAATACAAAAGTATCAATGAAAAAAAAGGAGAAAAACACATAGGAAACAGAACCCTAAGGAATGAGAAACAGATCAACCTGGGAAAGCTGATTTAAAAAAGAAAGAAAGAAAGAGAGGCAGGCAAGGGATTTGCAGAGAAACTCTGAAGGTTGCACCGTCAACTGATGGTTTATTTTTGCTAAAAGAGTACTAAGAACCCTGTCTGAAGCAAATGTGGTTACAACTATGAGGTACTGATTTTATTAGTATTGTCAACTTGAGAGCAATTTAGCAATGGCTGTCAAAACTTTAAACACATATCCTAACGGAACAATACCATTGTTAAGGACGTATTCTATAGATACACAAACGCAACAGCAATGATGTTCACTGATTTGTTCATAGTTGCAAAACACTGTAACAACCAAAATGTACATTAAAAGGGGACCGGTTAAATAAATCATGGAATGCGAAAATATTAAAAAGAACAAAGTAACCATATATGCTTATATGGAAAGCTGCTCACACTGTTTTAGGAATGAAGCAGGTTGTGAAATATTTACGCTAAAATTCTATTTGTGAAAAAAAGTTAATATATTTGTTTGCATATGCACTGAAACTATCAGGAAAGATAAAAAGAAGAAACTTTATCTTTGGGGTTATTTCTGTCGAGGGTGCTGAAGAGTCTGCTGAGAGATTTTTATCTTTATTTTATTTACTTTCCATTTTATGTCTGCACATACACTATTTATATGAACTTTGCACAAAAAATACTGCACAGTTGTTAAAGATAACTCTGTGTACAAACATCAGTTTCCAAAACCTAGTATTAAGTACAAAAAACTACTTTTGAAATATTATGCATAATTTGACCCCATTTATGTTTTAAAAAATTACGTATAGGAGTATTCATAAAAAGAAAAAGATGGAAGGACACTCAAAACTTGTTTAACAATGTTACCTATTTGGAGAGGAGTAGAACATTTCCATGTAACCTGACTTTTAATTTCTTAAGAATAAAACAAAATATTAAATTGTCTCTCCTACCTCTAGAGAAGGATGTCGTTATCAAGGACTAGAAGGGATCCAGTGACAGTCTAGTTATTTCCACAGTATGGCTCTTAGAATAAGATTCTAAATAAATGGATCTAGGCTTTTTAAAATCTGAAAACCTTCAGTCTAATCATAAACGCATCATTATAGGTGACAAATACAAAAACCAACTTTGCCTAAGGTCACACTGCAAGTTTGTGGCAGAATGGAACTAGAAAATAGGTGGGTTTTTTTCCTCTCTTTTTAAAGTTTACTTTAGGTGTATACTATATCCAGCATTTCTCCCCATGTTATCCCTCCCCACCCCCATCCCTCCCCTACCCCCTCAACTGCCCCCAGCGTGTGATGCTCCTCTCCCTGTGTCCATGTGTTCTCATTGTTCAACACCCTCCTATGAGTGAGAACATGCAGTATTTGATTTTCTGTTCTTGTGTCAGTTTGCAGAGAATGATGGTTTCCAAGTTCATCCATGTCCCTACAAAAGACACGAACTC